>JAANSK020097240.1:0-16156 GCA_011763485.2 Isoetes engelmannii | reverse complement strand
AAGACACTCTGGTGACAATTCATTTGGGCTGCAATAAACTATTACTGATTTACAATCCCAACTTGCAGATTTGGTAGCGAATGCCACCAAAACACAGATGGATTTGCATCATGAGCGTCTCTCAGCAGAGAGGATGGAGGAATAAAGAGTAAAAAACCTGAAAATCTCAGGCCTAGTACAACAGAAAAATGAAGATACAAACCAGGTCATTGCACAATTTTTCAAAAAGGTCATGCATCTACATGAACCCCAAGCCATTCACAGCAAAAGACTGGTAAGCCAACAAGTTTCAACTTGCCAATTTTAGTCAACTTCAATACTAAGGAAGCTCAAAATAGGGTTCTACAAAACAGAGGGGCATTGGAGGGCCAAGAAATCTGGATTGACATGGACTTATCCCCTACACAATTGGAAGTTAAAAAACAAGAATGGACAAAAGTAAAAGAGGCTAGAACATAAGGGTTTCTTGCATATTTGGATAGAACTGGGAAGGCAGTAGTAACCAAAAGGAAAAAAGAATAGGTACTTGGGACCCTGAGGCTGCTATCATGGAAATATACATGGGCTTTCACAGGAGAAAATAGCTGCAAACATGGATGTATTGAGCAGGATGGATGTGCTTCTCTTTCTTGAGACATGGAAGCATCAAACAAGACCACTTCTAGATATACCAACATTCATCATGATAGACTCTGCATTGAACATACAGAAATAAGAAGAGAGGCTGCACAATGTTTTGGGTACACTAGATCCAAAAAAGCGGGTGTCCCATGCAACACATGGTGGGACACTGAATGTTCCATGGCACAAGATCAATTGCCCAAAAGGATTAAGGTGAAACCAAAGCGATATAAGCAGTTAATCAGAAGTAAGAAAAGGGCCTATGAAGCTAAACGGTAAGAGGAACTTTGGAATTGGTTTCATAAGGACCCGAAAACTTTCTGGAATAAACTCCGGGGACATATTGAAAAACAACATTTAAAAGACGAGGATCTCCTGCAACTAGTACGGTCTCTATACTATTATGAGGATGCACAAGGACTAGAGCCCATAAAGGTAAATGAAGATCTAATTACCCTAGAGGTAGGCATGGCCCTAGAACATTTGAGAAAATTTAAGGCTGCAGATCTTGAAGGGATAAGCGCAGAGCTGTTAAAATGGGGTGGTGAAATACTTTTTGGGGTATTAACCAATCAGTTAGATATTGTAGTCAAGGAGAGTCTGCCAAGATCATGGCAATTAAACAAGGTCGTCATAGTGCATAAATCAAGTACAAACACAGATGTTCCACAGACGAGGGGGACCTCTTGTTAGGAAGTATGGATAGAGAACTATACAGAAGCCTATTCGGACATGGTAGAATAATGGCTCTAGTCCGTTCACCAGAGTGCGAGAATCTGAGCAATCTAGTTGCAAGGGGCAATGAAGCACCTTTCAACATGACCAGAGTCCGCGCCTCCCACAGTAGGAGAATGCTCGGGACGCGTCGAAATCGATCTAAATCTCCCTTCGACATGGGGAGATATAGATAGAGAGGGAGGAGCTGGTTTCCTAGAATTTGATCTCAACGAGCTCCCAGTGTCTGAGGCTGAGGGTATTGTCCTCGTCATTGGTTCCCCTATAGAAGAACTCCATAGGGGAACCAATGAAGTCCGCGCATTTCAAGTCCACAGGTTCTAATAAAACATATGATTCTCCATAGATTCAAGTCGGCGCATTTGACCAACACAACCAAGGAGCCAACATGATTGTTTTTTCTAATAAATCTATGATTTTTTTTTATAACATGCCATTCAATTGTTTTAGGGGTATTGTCTATGGTTTCAGGTTTGGTCATTGACATATCCATACCAAATCCCTCTGGAACCCCCTGTTATTGTGCTACATATTCATCAAAGATGATGTAAATTTATATATATCCAAAACCATTATATTTACAGTTGTGGAAGCACCCGGATGCGAGAGCCAAAGATATAGTATCCTTTATTTTCTAAAACCATTACAACTTCTAATTTACTACATCACATTTTGGATGATACCATTTGAGTTTTAATGAGGCGACTTTAATATAACCATACACCCTTATACTCTTGAACCATATTAGATCGTGGGCCTTCTAATCCAATTTTTGTTTCAATAGTTGCTGTGGTGCAAATGATAAACTAATAACATCATCTTCAAGTGGAAACCCTTCAGCATCTTGTTTAATATCTAACCACATGTCTTCAAGGGAAAATCCATCAACATTTTGTTTATTGTATCTCATAGTTGATCAATATTTTTTAAGAAGGAAGTGCCCTTCACAAAACTTATAAATGGGAGGGATATATTTCCAGTGACAATAAAATCATCTAAGACAAGATTGGGATGCCTTTTAAATGTGTATTTCAAGAAATAACTTGAGAGCAATTTGATCTTGCCAAAAAGATATTAGTTTAATTACAATGTTAGTGAAGGCAAGTTCTGAATTTTTGAATTTGATGAGTTTCTTGCGTAATTTGCTTGTTTAGGCTAAATGCCCTTCCATTTAGAGGACCTTAAAAGAACCAATAGCACTTTCACAGCTGGATGATTTGGAACCTGAAATCCCCTCAGATTAAATCTAAATCATAAAGGACTAGGAGAGAACATGTTTTTCTTGATAAATAATAGATCTAATAGATCCATGGATTGATAGATAGATAATAGATCTAATAGACCCAAGCCATGTAGGATTGTGACGCAATTTTTCTCATAACTTCTGACTCGAGTGTCGAATTCGAGTGATTTTTACTATGTTGGAAAGCTTGTGATCTGAGTTTTTCTTGAACAGATTAGGGGTTTTCAGATTTCGGCCACCATGGCAAATCCTGGTTTGCCAGCTTTTGGTACGCGTTCTTCCACCAAAGGTGCCTCTAAAGTGGTAGGTGATTCTTCTGCTGCTTCTTCTATGCATGACATGAGCTCTTCTTTGCCGCTTCTTAGTTTGCCAAATAACTCTCGCCTCAACCCTCTTGCTTTCGACCATGTTCCCGTTGATCAAGATACGAAGTTGTAGCACTTTCCACCTCTTTTTAACTGTGCAGCTCTGTCTACTTCTCCTCAGATAGAATCCACCTCTATCTCTTCTCTGCCTACTTTTGCGTTTACTTGCTTCTGTAGCATCTCTATCTGCACCTCCTGCTGCTTGGGGTTCTTCTGATGCAGTGGTCAGGGTGTCTTCTACAAGGTTTAGTGATTGGATAAAGCGTGATATAACATTTAGTATGCAATCTGCTCGTGTTTCTGCTGCAGTGGACACCATGTTGCAGAATCATAAGAAAGCATGGAGCTCATATCTAAATGAGTTGCAAGCACTCAATGATAGTATGGATGTTCAGTTGCCTTTTGAGGATGTATATGACACGCAGGAGTGTTCAAATGCTTTTATACAGACTGGCCTACCAGTTGTCGAGATTGACCATAATGCTCATATGCAGTGCGTGCAGAACCTTGTGTCCCATGCAATTGTTTGCCACTTCACTGGACAATTCTTGATCTCGGACAAATTGGCTTTTGGCTAATACATCATCTACAGAGATTAGGCCTTCCTCGCTATGCATCTTTGAAGGTCTTGGATAAGGAGATTGCCTGTCAATTGCAAGCATTCCTCGCTTGCAATTGACAGGCTTGATCCTCTTTGGGGGATCTTCTTACTTGCCTGGGTTTTTGCCTAATAACTCAGGTGCATTGCGATGCCTTGTTTGTTTGTTTGCATTGGAGGATTTTCCTCTTGAATTGTAGATTTCAGATTTCACGATTGCCATTGCTAATGGGTTGAATATGCATCTCGCCCACTCTATTGTTAATGGCAGTCGAATTTGTGTATCTCTTTCTACCGGTATCTCTATGCCTCTCTCAGTTATGGTTAAGAGTGGCCCTCTTTTCTTCAAGTATAAATTACGTTAATGGACCAGAGCTTGCCAAGGTGTTTTAGTGTTGGCTCTCTTGCTATTTATAGATCTGAACGGCTCTTGTCTCTGCCTCCCCAATTGCCTCTACTCCATGTCATACACCATCTACTTCAGGTGCATGTCATGTAGTACCATAGTGTCCGCAGGCTACTTCTGCACTAGCTATTGTGTCTTCTTCTCAAGTTATTTCTGCACCACCACCTTCTTCTACTTCATCTTCCTCTCAGCTTATATCACATGATGATATTGCTCGCAAACAGGAACTATTGGAAGAAGGATGGTCTTCTCCACATATGAGAAAAGATGCACATCAAGAATAGTTCTGTTCCTCAAGCGGCTTCAATTCACTCTGTAGATCCAACATCTACTACTATTGTTACAGTGGATATCTCTCCACCTAATCCATTGACATTAAGACGCCAGAGGACTGCGGCTTCAATTCACTCTGTAGATCCAACATCTACTACTATTGTTACAGTGGATATCTCTCCACCTAATCCATTGACATTAAGACGCCAGAGGACTGATCGAGTCTCTATTTTGTGTCTTTGTGTCTGATCGAGTCTCTATTTGTGATACTATGGATGTGGAACATTGTCCTGCTTAGCTTTTTCTATATTGTAAATATGCATATTATTTTTCTCTTTTAAGAAGTAATTTGATTTGTATATTGCTCTCATGCTTAGACGGGTGGCTCTGTTCAGTTGGATCAGTTTGTCCACTGGGTTCTTATTCTGTCCACTAGGTTCTTATTCTTGTCTCAAATTTGTATTATGTATTGTCCTTTTGAGTGTTATCAATATAAAGTGTGACGTCCTTCCAAAAAAAAAAAAAAGCTATAAAATATATAGGAAAAATCCAATTGTTCTTGGCATCTCTAGATAAAGATGCTGCATTGATGAAACAATGGAATTTTATTGATTTTATTTTATACATTCAATCGACAGTTAGTAGGAATATCATCATACATGCAAGACGTGAAGATTTTCCTTCATATATTTGTTTGTGTATTGAACACACTGAATTCTGGATACTTCTGACCACAATAAACAAGCTAGCAAATCTCATCTGTGAAGTCTCTTTACAATCAAGTGAATGACTCATTTTGAGAGTACCCCCTCTTTAACTTATTTAATGGAGAACACTGTTACCAACCAATAAGCATGGACAGTAAAAGTGCCAATGTTACGATAAAGTAAAAAAGTGAAAACTGCTGATTCTTCAAGCTGATATCGCATTATATAAGCAGTCTTCAAAGACAGTCGTGATTCTGCAGCTTTCTGATTCCTGTTATTTACAACAGCCCAAATCTCACTCTCTTGCGGAAATTAGAATTCATATGAATTTCAGCAGTTGATTCCACATTGCTCCAAGCTGGGTCCTTGAATCGTCCGCAAGAAAGGATCTATTCGGACCCAAAGAATGGAAATGATAGAAGCCAAAAGAATAGACCACACAATTACAATGGTCGGAGTGCGGTTGTGCCTTCCCATTAAACCCTTTAGGAAAGGATACAAATGGACAATCACCCAGAATGCAAAAAATAGCTTTCCAAATAGTGGTCCCCAAGTTCCATAACCATTGTTGACAGCATTAGAAATACCAGCCACAATTCCAATAACGTTAAGGACGAGAATGGTTGTAGGAGGAATCATAAGAGATGTCCATTTGATAGTATACAACCCCCCAAAAAATTCATCATCACCAGATTTCGAAGTCACAGTAAAGTTTGTATCTATACCAGCTAAAACCTTGAGCAATCCTTGAAATAAAGCAAATAAATGGGAAGAGACTCCGCCAATAACCCAAAACTGTTCATTCCTCCACCATTCCTCCATTCCGACCCCACTCCATCGCATTTCTAGAATACCGGTTGCAAATATAGAAAGGAACAAAGAAATAAACCACAGACTTTCAAAGTTGCTTATCTGCAAGTAAAAAAACCCACAACTTGTCAATTTCTAAAAACCATCTGAAGCATATATATTTAACCGCTACCATACAACTTACTTCTGGAATAATGAACTTATCAGTGGCTAGACAAACAGCTGGCAATACACAATAGACGACGAGTGGAAGTGAGGTTAGTGGATAAACTGTGGTGTTGATGTAGGCCACCCTTTGCAGCCACTTCAAGTGGCCCCCATAACCGTACCAAATGGGGCAATGCCTACTCAGAAGAATCTCCACTGATCCCAAAGCCCATCGCAGGACTTGTTGCAGCCGGTCAGTAAGATTTATCGGAGCAGACCCCTTAAATGCAGGACGTTGGGGCATGCAGTAGATTGACCTCCAACCACGAGAATGCATTTTAAACCCTGTTAAAATATCCTCTGTAACAGATCCATAAATCCACCCTATCTGCACAAGAAAGAACATTAACTTGTCTCCTACGATGAAATAAAAGAAATGATGTTTTAAAAGTGCATTACCTCCACACCCCATTGTGTTTTGTCTTCATAACCGCAGCTGATAACATGAATAGCCTCCCTCAAGAGCTCTTGAGGATTGCCTGATGGTGGCCCTCCATTTTCCACAAGTGCAGATTCAATAAACACAGGAGATTTACCAAACTTTTCTTCAAGAACCCTTTCTTCCGACATGAGAGACAATCTCTCTTCAGCAAGCACTGAAAAAAAACTGGCTTGTTTAGGACCTCAACGGAGCATATAATTATTGAAGGGAGAAATAAACAGTCCTCACCTTCCACTCCCCCTTCAAGATCCTCAAGCTTGAGGATGGGAACATTTGAATCGAAAGGAGTATCACCTTTCTTTTTTGCCAGACCCTTCTTCTTAGATTTCTTTCCCTTCTTCCTAGCTCCACAACAAGATAAGCAACAGCTTGCAGACTTCTTCCTCCCCTTGTAGGGTGCATCATAACCATAGAGAGCTTGCCTCCGAAACACACATCCAGTGCCTACATAAACTGGACCTTGAATACCATCTAGACCTTTCAGATTTATCTGCATATGATGATAGCACATAATCAGCAAAGCTCAAGAATAAAAAAGGACGTGCATCGGACTTACATCAAAGAAAACGGTATTGTGATTGGCATATCGATCATTCTGATCAATCCCGTCAAATTTTTGTGGAAACTGGACGTAACAAACTTTCGTCCCAACAGTTGGATCCATCATGAAGCACATGGCTTCCCTCACAGCCTGGCTGTTGTTGATGTAGTGGTCACAATCGAGATTGAGGATATATGGTGCATTTGTCAAAACAGCAGATACCCGAACCTAAACACAGAGAAAAACTGATAAATTCCTCTAGTACGACCTATAGTTAACCATGTGGACATCATGTGAATGTAATACCAGGGCATTCATGGCACCAGCCTTTTTGTGATGGTTATGTGCAGGTCTCTTTTCACGAGAAACATAAACTAACCGGGGTAGTTCCTTGCCCTCCATGTCCTGACCTCCATTATGTCCTAGAAAAACCTGATAAGAAAAGTCATTAGAAACCTACCACACCAAGCCAGCTATTATAAAACAGAACGAACATACCTGAATCATGGCCGGATGATCTTTGGTATTATTGCCAGGCCAAGGAGTATTATCTTGCAATTGCCACCCTTCCTCTGGGACCCTTTGAGCTTTAGCAACAAGAGAATTTATCCGTATTTTAAATTCTTCATACTCTCTCTGCATATACAAGACAATAAATACAAGCACAGAGTAAATCAATGGACACTTTCGAATGCGCACCTTCATGGCACGCCGTTCCTTAACAAAAGTGGGTTGCACTTTGTCCTTTAAGTAATCTATTTTCTGGGCAAAGCATGCCTCTGGAGCACGAGGCTCAATATTGAATTTCTTACAAAAGGGTACCCACTTTCTAGCAAACTCTGAAGTCTCAGAAAGCGCATCAAATGTTAACATGGAAGCACCATCATCAGATACGTAGCAGGAAATTTTGTCCACTGGATAATCAACAGACAGAATTGACAGAATAGTATTGGCTGTGACGAGAGGTGGTTCTTTCATCGGATCCACTGTACTAACAAAGATGTCAACTGCTGCCAATTGGGATGGCTCTCCCTCTGGTTCATACCTGTTGTCAATGCCATATCAATCTTGTCCATATGTGCCCGAAACCAGACAGGAATATGCAACATACCTAAGGGAAAGTCTATCCAAGTATGTCTCGCGGGTGATTGGAAACCATTTTGGAAACTGGTCAAGAATCCACGAGAAGGCAAACCAAATCTCACATATCACTGATGTTAACCATAAGGGATAAGCATTTCTGACTGGATTTAATAACCGGTAATGGAAGAAGAATCCCAACACCACAAGCCGAATAACAATAACCATTCGGTATGGATTTATCAAGCTCGATTGGATGGATACCTTTCTGGACAGTGGTTGTCTTGCTTCGTCCATTCTGCACTCAAAGGTTCAGCATTATTTGAATCACCAAACCAATCTACATATAGACTAGATTCAACTTGACAAACATGTCGAATCTTACATGGGTTTACCATAAGGATCACCTTTACCCTCAGAGCCTTGGCATTCTCCTTGGGTCATCATTGTATGTGATTTCTCCTTTCTCTCCCTCCAAGATTGAACCCTTTCTTTCCATACATTTCCAAATCTATGTGCACCAATACCATTGTTCGGATTCAACAAATTTGTTTGCACTGTTCAAATGTTGATATAGTATTACATTTCACAAAGGCAGAAGAAAAATTCACCACCAGACAGTTTTTAAATCAAACTTAAAAACCTCTGCTAGTAATTGTACCTTCGATGCTAGGATCTGCATAGGGTAAAGGGTGAACCCGCTTCCCTCCACCACCTGGTAATGGAGGAATGACAGTTGCATGATGATCTTCAGGTATATCATGATCGTTGTCATGGCCCTGTACATGATATAGAACATGATTAGGTTACCCTTCAAAGGCAGATCATTAAATAAATGCTAACAACGCAGGCCTACCATTTCTCCGTTGGTTAGTCTCAGGGGCTCCTGGTTAGAATCCATGGTATATGTCGGGTTATTTGCGCGTCCAAAGCTCATTCGGGCATGAAGCATGGCCTCTGCTGCAGTTTGACATTGATC
Source organism: Isoetes engelmannii (assembly GCA_011763485.2). Classification (NCBI taxonomy): domain Eukaryota; kingdom Viridiplantae; phylum Streptophyta; class Lycopodiopsida; order Isoetales; family Isoetaceae; genus Isoetes; species Isoetes engelmannii. Next base: position 7,149 of record JAANSK020097240.1, on the reverse strand, counting down.
ATGTTTATGATTTTGAAAATTGAACTCGTTTTCATGGCCGTCAGTATCATCTTCTTCCTCGTCCCCTTCTACTCGAGGGCTTCCTGAACATGAAAATCCATGATCAGGATGTCCCAAGCAATGCATTGATCCACGATTCTACAAATTGTACGAAATTTGGGTTCTTACCTTTATGGCGCTTGTATCTTCTTTTGCATTGTGGGCAGGATTTATTTCCCTCTCTGCGTTCGTATTCGTAACAAGGTCTACACACCGGAAATGCACATTCGTTGCAGGCAACAAATAACCCGGTTTCTACTGCATAATCAACATCGTCTCCACATATTTGACAAATTTGCCTGCTCTGATGACTTACCTATTTGCAAAAGGAGAATATCGTTAGCTCTTACGTCCGAGCTAAATTCGCAATTCGCATGCCTATTCTAATTCCGCGATTGTTTGAAAAAATTAGCATGCCTATACTTAGCGTTTCAGACACGAAATTAGATTCCTGTGCTTATCAAAGAGCTCTAAGAATGGCGCCATACCTAGCTGATAAGAGCATGACAGACCATACAAGAAAAATGAAAATGAATGCATGCAACTTACTCCGTCTCCATCAGCTCGGATCACAGCGAGCTCATTTCGATTATGTGATCCGGCAACGAAGCCAGCACCAGCTTTCATTTTAACCGAATCGTCCACCTACCCAAGGCATCAAATCCTCGGTCCTAGAAAAATCATGCATTAATCTGCTGCAGAAATGCAAGGGACTGGATAAACCAAGGGAATGAAAGAAGCCAGAAAGATTTGGCACCAATGCGAAGCAATTGATGAAGGGAGTTTAAAAATTAGCAGAATGAGAAGGAGAAAAAAAATGCAGGGTGCTGCAAGGGCGGTTGCGTACCGGAGTAGATAAGCAAGCTGGCTATGGCGATGGTGGAAAATAGCTGGCTCGAAGTCTAAAATGGATATGGTGGGAGGAAGGAAGAAAGAGGGGGGACGCTGGCTTAGCCGACGGCCCCCCTCCGTTAATGGCGTCATAGATACCATTTTCTTCGGACTTTCGTGCCTACTGGCTTTCCACGTGGAATTCCTTTTACACCTAAAACATATTTATATACGCCTAATTTTTGTATCTTTTATCTTATCTTAGAATAAACAGTACAATATTAATGTTTTAATCTTCACTGAAGATTACTACAGAGGAAACCTCAACCTCAATATCTCCACGGACGTTAAAAAATCTATTCTATTCTGTGAATGCTCAGTTCTCAATATCTTCATTCTCTATGAATTGAACCTTATTTGATTGCTAGAAGCTGATAGATTTGAAGCACTAAAGCTCTTATTATGATTAATCAAAGAGCTGTTAGATAAATATAGATAGATACTATTCAACAACATATAGATAGATGCTAAAGATATTCAACTCTCCATACAACTCGTGTATCTCATAAATCTACCAATTAAAAGCTATCAAATAAGAGGTATCAGATAAATATAGTTAGATGCTAGAGATATTCAACTCTCCCTAGAACTCGTGTACCTCACAAACCTACCAACTAATTGCTGAGTGAAGTTTTGCATTGTCGGGGGTTTCAAAAATACAGTTAGCCTAAAGCTGGCTAGATCTAGTCCCCAAATCCTCGCGGTGCGTGATGTAGAAGCAACTTCCTCCCCAAATCCTCTCCGATGCATGATGTAGAACTCTCCATAGAAACTCGTGTACCTCACAAACCTACCAACTAATTGCTGAGTGAAGCGTTGCATTGTCGGGGGTTTCAAAAATGCAGTCAGCCTAGATCTAGTCCCCAGATCCTGCATGATGTCCGGTGCATGATGTAGAAGCATCTTCCTGCACAAATTGGCTAGATCTAGCCCCTAAATCCTCCCCCTTTCTAGCCCCTAAATCCTCCCCCTTGGTAAAAGTTGTGTTTTAATCCGAGTGAGGATAAAAGTTTCTTTATTCCGCATGTCTGTAGATCTCTTTCCATATTCAATATGGGGGAACAAATAAGTATCTATTTGTTAGAGAATGATTGAATGAATCACACAAACTGGCTAGATCTAGTCCCTAAATCCTCCCCGGTGCATGATGTAGAAGCATCTTAATTCCCTGGCTCAGTGTTGCAGTATTAGCAGCAGAAGGGGAGGAAGCCTCCCGAGGCAATGCAGGAACAACAGGAGCAACGGCAGCAGTGCCGCATGGGGTGGCAGCAATTAGTAACTGGTGGAGCAGCAGCGGCAGTGGCAGCACCTCGAGGAGTCAATAGTATTAGCAGCGGCAGTGGTGACATCATCACGAGGGGTTGCAGCAGGATCCACAACTGTTGGAGCAACAGCATCAATGCTAGTTGTAGCATCCCGAGAGGTTGCAATGCCTATGCAGCGCAAACACCTGGACCTCAGAGTGCGGCGGTCAGAAAACCCGCACCTTTCTTTGGACCAGCGTAGCGACGCCTCCATTGCGTCTTATATTTTTTACACGAGCTAGCTCTTATTGACGGGATTCCTGTTGCAGGGGAGTAAGGTCATTTCTATATACATCAAAGTACTCTTCAATTCCACTCCCTATCGGAGTATAGCATGTTGCAGCGGGGTAAGGTCATGTCTATATACATCGAGGTACGCTTCAACTCCACTCCCTATCGGAGTATAGCATCTCTCATCACTGCATCTTCTATTGTGAATTTTAAATACACGTGCCCAATCTGGCCGCTGAAAACCAAGACAAGTTGCCTTGAGAATGTGCACCGGAGCATGAAACTTCAGCTTGGAGACGACCATGGTCTGGATCCAGTCATTGAGGTTCTTTCCTGCTCCTTCAAGACGGTCTCGGACCACAATATTGTGGTTTCTGCTCTTGTTGCTCCCTGAGTTGCATTGCAATGTCCGCCGCCATCATCACATCATGAATACATTTACTTTACTTTATTCTACATTTTATATTGAAGGACGTCAGTCTATTCATCCTCACATCATGAATACATTCTACTTCACTTTATTCTACATATCGCATAGAAGCGGATGCTTTATCTAGGCGTGGTCATTCCGATTCTATGCAAGGAGTTGCTTCACATGTGATTATCCATTACATATTGGAGGTTTAAGGTCTCTACCACATGACCGATTAATTATACTTGAACTGACCTCGGGACAATGGAATTTAAGGTCCCCGATATTGGCCAGATTTGAACTCGTGACTTCCGGGCAATGGAATTTTAAGGTCCTTATTACTAGATCAATATTGGCCACGTTTGAGCCCGTGGCCTCGGGCGTGGCAGTTTGAGGTCCTGCCACTAGATCAATAGGTTTGTGTAGGTTTGTGACAATAGCTATTACTGATATTAGATGTAAACCTTATTTTAGATAATAGATGCACGACAAAAAGTATGCTTCTTTTTTTTTTTTTTTTGAAGGACGTCGAATTTTATTGAATCAAAGAAGTCAGTACATGTGTAAATGCAAAGGCAGGAATTCAATCTCAGCAGATAAGCAGAGACCAAGTGAGTGAAGCAACCTCTTAAGCATAAGAGCCCACATCCAAATACTCCTCAAAGATTAGTCGCCTCTTACGAGGGGCAAGTGAAGAACAATGATGTGACTTAGCAATGTGACCTTGAGCTTCGTGGAGAACACGATTATCTGCCACATCTAAACCTTTGAAGATTACTAGTCTGCATCTTTTCCAGATAGTCCAAAGCAACCATCATGCAGCAAGATGAAAAGCCTGGCTTTGTACCTTCGTCTAGGTACTTGGGTAAATTGCCAAAAGCACTTATTGACTTGTTAGTGAAACCTAAAAAAAGGGAGAACAACCAATCCCATACAAGTCTAAGGTGGTCACACGTGAAAAAAGTATGCATTATCTGTTGTCCAAAATTGAACTGCTTTAATCTTGTTCCTAATATCTAGAAAAAAAAAAAAAAATCATTGACCTTTCCAACTTCAACTATTAGCTATTTTGAAATAAATATAGCCAAGAATGCCAAAATTTAGAAATACATTTTCTCGTGCTTACATAATGCTCTAGAATTAGAAGTATTTGAAAAGTCAAAATGTGGTTTCTTACTAGCATGGACTTGTCCTCTATCCATAAGATTTGTGATCTTTGAAAAAGAAAAATTTATGGATGTGACAATACTTTGACAATGGCAATACATGATGTAAATTTTGTTTATTTATGAAATGCAGTGAAAAACGCAAATCCTAAATGTCTAGCCTTAAACACATGGCATCAGGATTATTACCTAAGATTTGAGAAATTTATGGACAAAGCGTACTACCAGTGCTCGATTTCTTATTACAGAGGAGAAAAACAAGGCATGCAAATCATAGCGTGTGATGCATCACGACTACTTTTCTAAACAAAGATGGAAAGATGATGTTAACATCTAAAAGTCTATAAATGCTTTTGAAAATAGTTGTATGCATACGTTGGCATGATTCAATTTTTGAAGTATAGCAGTCGCTTCATTTTGACATGAGTTGTTTGAACAAGTCAACAAGTGCGCTTAAATACAGAGAGTATTTTTGACGTCATGCCACAATACTATATGAAGCATACACTTGAACGAGTCAAATGGGCTTACATACAACGCTATATGAAGCATACATTTTCATGATGGCAAGATCTTATGTGGGACCAAAATATTCTAAGTTTTTATATGAGTTCCGAACTCGAAAACCTAGCAAACATTCCACATTAAAAGATATTGCTTAAAGGACAACAAAAATGGCTTTTGAATAATGACAGTGGTTCTTGTCAACCGGTAGAAGCTTTAAAACAAAAAAAAAAGCATTAATAAGTGATCAAGAAAATTGTAAACGGTGCTATGAATTGTCTCTAATAATTTAATGCTAACTAATAGATCAAGCTTCAAGACAAAGTGTACCTACTAGAATGCCAAAGGTTGTAGTAATCAAATACATCACAAAAGCATGATACACCAAGATGAAAGCACTAAGATTTATTATCCTTAAGGAAGGAAGGACAAAACAGTATTTATTAACTACTTGTTTCTAAAGTGACGGAGAGGACGCCATTTTTATCATAAATTGTTAAAATAGCATCATTTGCAATTGCCATCTACCAACCTTGACTGAACTATGTTAGTCTATTTTCAGCTCTGCAACTGTTAGCTATTTCAAGGAACCAAACCAGTAAATTAGAGCTACTACAATTAGTAACTCTTCCCACCCTCAAAGCTTACATCCAATCTTATCGTGTTTGGTCTCGTGTGTGAAAAAACTTGACGTTGTTTATGAAGCAAGGTTATATCATATTTGCTCATTATGTGTGCACTGGATTGTGCAACATACAGGTTGTAAATCGTTATTTTGGCAATGGCAATTTCGTGACATAGTTTTGTAAATATCTATGATGCAACAAAAAATGAAGCATAAGTATCTCATATTCGTCACCACATGGGGTGACCTTGAACGAGTACAAAAGGCTTTCTTCGCACATGCACTCGGGGTGAAGTCCACGGTGCCATACCATATACTGCTCCAAGAAACAGGTTTCCTCCCACTTCAGAGAGCATCCATGTGCAGCCACCTCTTGTACTTTCAGAAGGTAATCCGCATCGGGGATGACTGACTACCTAAGGTGGCCTTAGTAGCCGCGATGGGCCCGCAGTGTCTTAAAGCATGCTGGAAGGACAAACAGGCCCAGTGGCTCTCCTAGTGGCATGTCCAGGCACACAGGTGCGGAGGGTCCGCACAACGGAGCAAGAGGAATTGAAAACATCTTGGACGCTTGTTTCCTTAGCAAGCTCTGGGATGCCGAGGCTTTGGCACAGGTCAAGCTGGCACACTACAGGCAGCAGGTGAACCCCACACTCACACGCAGCCCACACCAATACCTGCGCACTCCACTTTCCATGAGGAAGCGCAGGCTGATAGCCTCCATTCGCACAGGTGGGCATCACCTCCATATTGAAACGAGGCGATGGGCAAGAGAAGCGCGTGAGGACGGGACTTGCTAGTGCTGCCGCCAAAGGGTCATTGAAGACGAGCATCATGCTCTGCAAACCTACTCCTCATACGTATAGATTAGGGCACGGTATCCTCGATTGTTAGTGCCGAAACCAGCCACTGCATCTCTTGTTGAGCATCGATGTGGTAGGATTTCTTGGGTCATATCTTCAGGAAGTCATGGACGAGCGGCATCGGGTATGCCCTTCTGGGTTGTGATAGCATCTTCATGTACAATATACCAGCAAGTTCATTACTGCCAAGGTTTTTCCCTCGAAAAACCTTCAGGGTGGGGTTTTTTCATCCTGGCCGTAATGCACTTGTTGTTTTCTCTTTGTATGGGTCCCATAGGCCAATTGGTCTATGTGGACAATAAAAATACTATTCTATTGTATTTTTATCTATCTATGTCGTTGCTTTTAAATTACTTCTTGGAAATGGCATAAATTTTACCATGTAATTGATAAATAAATCCTACGTGTCTATATATGCCACTCTAAAGCATATTTTTAGTGTCTATTAGAGACCATATACTCTAATAGGATGCAAAATCAACAATGTCTTATGGATCTTTTTATTGAGCTTTAACTAGCAAATGCAAATATCTAGCATAATAACAGGGGGTTTCCTTTGTCATTTTTATACGCTTTTTAATATGGTTTTGCTATGATTTGGTCATCGTATTCGTGTGCATGTACTAATAAGTATTTCTAGAGTGCGCTCTTTCTGAGCCATTGATTTTGGTGAAGAGGGAAAATCGTGTGGTTGTGAGCCTCTTTATCTGCATGCTTCTCTACTTTGTTATTCTTTCTTTTCTTGGCTTGTTTTTGCTTCAAGCCCCAAGGATCGTGCTGAAGGATCCTGCATTAATTCACTTTTCAGAGTGATCGAGATTCAAAGGTTAGTTTTTTTATTGCAGTTTGTGGTGTCAGTGTTGTTTCTCATTTACTATTCCCTACACAAATGCACTGGGTTATGGAGTACCCGATTCAGCATGCTTTTGAAACACCAATTTAATGGTATAATCCAGTGTTGTCAGGTACGTTAAGTATCGTACGCGTATTTTACGTACTTAACGTACTAATAAAGTATGCATACCTCTCATGTAAAAAAGTTTTAGATAATAAACCAGAATACATTATTCTAGAAAATTAAGTATTTTCCAAAGTTTTCAATCCAAAATGTTAT
>JAANSK020097129.1:0-16160 GCA_011763485.2 Isoetes engelmannii | reverse complement strand
ATCTTAGGGAATCTTCGAAAGATGCTTTTTATTAGTGCAATTGCAGGTCATTAGTGCGTTTGATCCGTCACCTTGTTGGCCATGGGAAATACCCCTCTCGACCTGCCGGCCTTGAGGGTTATTTCCCATAACCCACTCGAGGGGAGGGTTAAACTCCTCATCATGTTTGTTGAGACATGTATATGAATGAAAAGTAAAGGTGTCAATGTTTTTAATTACCATGTTTTGTCATAAAAAATAGAATAGTGCTGATTGAAGAGATAAGATAAGATAAGATAAGATAAGATAAGATAAGATAGAATTTTTAACGTCGCACCACAAAGGCAGCATCCAATTGGACATGTGGAGAAATTTAGCAACATCGGACATTAATAAAGGATCTAATTGCACAGGCCTGGAACCAAGGCTGCCGCGATAAATTTCGCGATAAATTTCTTGTAATATAATAAATGTTGTAATTCACAAGGCAAATGATATTTACGTCAGTTAGAATAGTTTTAGAATGATGATTCTATTACTCAAATCCATAGATGTAGAACACAACCAATACTTGCATTTGCATAAAACAGAGATACAAGGGGTGATGTTATGCCGAAAGCTGGAACATTCTGAAATGCCCTTTCCTTTCATGCTTATGCTATGCCCCATCAATGCGTAAAGGAAACAAGGTCGAATATAGCAGCCCATTAGGATCTCCCCAGGCCATTCTGTTTTGGAACTGAAATTTACTTACTTGTGAGGAGGCAATTCCGTTGCAGAATTTCATCGTAAGCCCAGAGGCAGATCTCGAGAGGGCCTGATAGCAAAATCAGAAAGAACTTGAGAACCCAACTACACATTTTTTAGCCGGAGCCAATGAACCAGATCTGGAGTTTGGAGCCGGCCTTCCCTGCTTATCTCGCCAGGGAGCGCTCACCCTCCCCTATTTATTTAATTGCAGATTCTGCATCTGCGCAAAATAAGAGCACAGAGTTTGGCCACGCTTTCTTATTTCGACCACTTCCACTACTTAAGTTACTGTTTATCTGGGCTGCAATTTGATGCCCCACATGGGGAATCGCTTCACTTTGTTTATTGTCTCATTTCCGAGCGTCGTAAATATCACATGGTGTCGTGTTTGAGCCAAAAAAAATACACGGGAATTTTTGGGACTTAACCGATTTTTTTTGGGTGTTATCGTGTTTGAGCCAAAAAAAACACTCGCGTTTTCTTTTTTTACGGTGGCTCAAACAAGACACCGTGTGTTATTTACCAGGATTGGTCTCATTTGATTGAAAGCAAAGTAGCGCCTAACTTGAAGTGAACATTCACATCTATCTCTGTTAAAACACTATTCAGGAGCATGGTTTCAACAGTTGCTTCAAACTACCACTCCTAGATTGACACGTAGCCCCTGTTCCCCCTGTTTCTGGCGATGGCTCTGCCGGATCTCGTCTCTGTGAACAAATTTGTCGAATCCTTGCGAAGTTCTTGCCATGTGTTTAGTGTATGCAGAATGAGCATAAATGTGAATCTGGAGTGAGTAATTTGGTAATGCATACTAACCTTTGTATTATGAATTCAGGGTAAACACGGCAAGAACATTTGCAGGCATTTCTGGAGTGCTGATGCGATAACTGTGCAACAATCTATTCGTCAAGGTACTTGAAGACAGTTTTTAGGCCTATAACAAAGATTATTTGATGCACACGTACTCTATCGCCCCCGCAGTGTTTCTGACCGATTGAAGCTTACTTTTCAGCTCCAACATGCAGCATCTGCATTTTCTCCAAGAACTTCGTCTTCCACACCATTGAAAGGTAACATTTTTTTTTCCCGCCTATCACCGACCGTGACAAGTAATGCAGTCGTGACAAGATCATAGACAAAAGTCGCAAATTGAGCTTGAGATAAGACTTTGGCGAGAAGCGGGAAAAGCTTTTTTGCTTTCCTCGTGCATTCTCCGCTGGCACCAAACTGGTAAGTAAAATAGGAACCAGGTTCGCTGACATTATTTTTGATAGATCAGTTTGCTTTCTTCCTGAATTTGCATTTTTTCCTTTCGGCATGATTTATTTTTGAATTTGAATGTGTTCTTATAACAGGGGTTGCTTTGAGCTTTGCAAGTCCACAGATTGCAGTTGGAATTGAAACAAAAGGTCCGTTGGTGGAATCAAAGCCACAATTGAAGGTGAGTGTATTTCTACAAATGCTGGTCCTATTAGTCTAAGCATCTGGGTCAGCGGATATTTGAATCTGCGTAATATAAATAAAGCACTTCGATGGCTGATAATAATGCCACACATGTATTCGTCCCATACAGCTTGGCCAAGGAACTATAAACTGCACAAAGAACTGCCCATATGGCCATAGTCTTGGTTCCTTGGAGAGTGAATGGATATCAGACCTTTTTCTATATGTCTTGACAAGGGATACGATATAGAACTCATAGATGCAGCTCCAGCATAAAAATAAGCATTCACTGAAAGCTATACCATTGAACTAACCAGCAACCTGTTATCTATTGTTCGTCAATCAATAACCTACGCCATTGAACTGCCTAGCAAAAAGGTGCGACCAAATGCACCTTCTTAGTTAAATTCTGAGCTGAAAGACAGTTCCAATTTTCCTTTGTCATGCACATAAAACTGCTCGTACTTTTGAACCTCCCCCGTGCTTTTGAACCTCCCTTATAAGCATTCTGCATCTCTGGACATGGCATGACAGTCCTTTTATCATAATAGCAATACATTTATCCTCTCAAATCTAATGAGCCTGTTTTAATAAGGGACAAGACATTAGAAAACTAGAACACCTATTTTGCAATTAACACTATGAATTTAGAAAATTAGAAGCATTCTATGAGCAATCAAATCGTTGAAGATAAAAACAATTTTCAGTTTGCCAGCATCCTTTGTGATTTGGAATTCTTCGATTGGAAAGCATCTGCATATTTGGATTCCTGGAGCTGCATTGTGCGGTTACAACTGCAGACTTTTGCATTACAGATGTAATTAATATAGGTCCATCGCAGTGTTTCATCCATGTACTAATTTCCAACAGCTTGTCAAAGTCTGCATCAGTATCCACAAGTGCTCCACATTTAGCATGTATCAAGAAGTTATCAGGTTGGACAAATATTAGCAATTAGTTGGGGCATTGACAGGTGTGTTTTAATGCTTAGGGATGCACCAATTTTGATGCTTTTGTATTATTAGACAGCAATTTATTCATTTGCTGCATGTTTTAATCATGAGTCCTACTCTCTCTAAATCGAGACATGCTCTATATTTCTGAAACTGCAAACTAGCATGTTTATATTTCATGTATTCATTCATTACTAGCTACTGATCACTGACCTGTGCCCAGGCATTTGAATTTTGTAACAGTCGGATAGACCGATATTACCTATATAGTGTGAACATGAAATCTAGTTAGTAACCTTAAGTGTAGATCTATGAATCAAATCTATGCACTGGATACTTAAATGGGAATATGTTGATACTTAGATGTATTATGTTCAGCTGCATGCATTCTCGTCGGAATCAGTTGTTTTATAGTACGCAACAATATAGGTACTAGACTCTTGGTTCAAACATTTGAGACAATGGGATGTACCAGGAAATAAGTGCAGAAAGCATTTTGAAATTCGATGTAGATAAGAGCATTTCTATTGTTTATCCTCATTTCATTCTGCTGATAGTATGGCATGATACAGCAATACCATTTGTGGATATGATGGGTTTAGTTGAGGCATGGTTAATCGAGTCATAACCTTTGGGATTCAAGAAGGCCTGGAACACTGCATTAGACTGCATTTGTCATCTGGTGAGTTACTAAAAATATGATTTCTGATAACAATACTTCTTATGTTTTGGATTGTTATACTTTACTTTCAGTAGCTACTAGGATCTGAAGAACAAAATTCCAGAACAAAGATTGAGATTCTCAAGTTTTTGCTCATACACGTGTTTGTCCTTGGGGTGGATGTAGTCAAATGGCTATGGCCAATTTCTCACCATGTCCCCACAATGCTATTTCTTTTTCTGCATCAGAAACTGGTTCTAAGACCACATCCAGATTTGGCATGTGCCTTTCCTTCTTCATGTGTGAAGCCAAAGTCTCTAACATGGCAGACATTTCATCAGTTTGATGGTCACCAACCACAAACTCTTGCATCTCCTTATTCACCTCAATTAAACCTCTTCTAGGTTTCTTCTTTGCCCCAGCAAGTTTTTTCAGTGCTCCTCTGTTCTATTTGCATCAACCCACATACTAGCTCCAGCATAAGTGTTTTCCATAAGGACATATGAAGCAGCATTTCATGAGTTCATTTGAACTAGTTTCTCAAAGCATCATAATCCTAGGTCCATTTTCCCATAACTTCTGCAAGCACTAAGAAATGCAGTCCATGCTTCCTCATATGGAGGATGCGGTGTTGTTTATATCAATTTCTCTGCCACACACAAGCACCCTGAACGAGAGATGTCAACCATGCTATTATAGTGGTCTCTTGTTGGTCCCTCCATGTACTGACTTATAGCTTGTCAAAGACTGCATCTGTCTCCACAAGTGTTCCGCACATTTAGCATGCATGGCATGGATCAAGAAGTTATTAGGTTGGACCATAATCAATGTGCATGGCTTGGAAATTGCATATGAACAAATTGACCATGATGCAAACATATAATTTTTATTCTGTAGTATAATTTAATTTACACAATCACCTTGATAATTTAGGAACAAGAACATCATTTAATCATTTATACCCACCTTTCATGTGATCCTGATCTATGTAGTGTCTCGGGAACAATTTGGGCTGATATATCTGTAAGTATTGTGACAAGGGAATTAAGTGATTCGGTTTCGGTACCTGAACAAGAATAAGAAGCAATCAAAACCTAAGAATTAGCAGTGAAATTGTAGTGAAATTGTAGTCGATCCAGTGAGCGATATACTCAAGTGAGCAGTAAACCCAAGTGAACAGTAGTATTGATTCAAACCATTGAAATCGATTAATAAATTAAATCTAATTAGCTATTCTAGTCTAGCAGTTAAAAAAAAAGAGGTTGCATCTTGATTTTCTTTTTTCTTGGTACTGACATGCCAATTTTAAAGAAAGAATTGCTATTGCAAGTACATAGGCATGTTTGATATGATTGCCAAAAGGGCGTGGCGGAAGGTGTGTCGGTAATATTTGGTAATGTGATTCATGGTTTTCGTTTGAGACATCTTGCAGATAATTTTATGAAGGCTTATAAAAATGTTGAACTAGTAAAGCTTTTGTGGACCGCAGCTCGTGCTTATAGTGTTGAGACTTTTGACAAAGCTATAGTTGAGATTTGCTTGTTGAAACCTGATGGTGTCTTATGGTTGAATGCTGAAGCTAGACATCCCAGACATTGGGCAAAAGTGCATTTTCCAGGGCAAAGGTTTGGCCATCTTACCTCATATATTGCTGAGTCATTGAATGCATGGTTTTTGGAGGCACAAGATTAGCCAATACAAGATTAGCCAATACTGTCGTTACTGCACATCATTTGCATGAAGTGACAAGGTTCTATGAGCAAAGATAAGATAAGATAACCATTTTAAAGATAAGATAACCATTTTAACGTCACACCACTAGTCAGCGTCCAATTGGACATGTGACGACAGTACAAAAGGGACCGAAGTCCTGGTGCAGTACAAAGGGACCGTAGTCTTGAAACAACAAAAGAAGGACTGAAGTCCCGGAACAGCAGACATCAAACTCTTTATGCTTATATACATGTTTACAGTTTAGTATTATCTATTGTGTGTCTAAGAATACCCCAGCCATGGATCATGAGGCCACTGGTCACGAATGATCGCAGCCCCTCCCTGTACACCGCCCATTTCCGTTGTGATCTCGCTTCCCGCACTTTGCGAAGCTCCTCCCTTCGGCAACTCAACTGGATTAGCGTAAGGTCTTCCTGTACTGAGAAACTGGTATTCCGAAGATAGCTGCCATGATGGAGCACATGTAGTCTGTCTTGCCGTGCCCGAAAATGGACCAGAATATGGCGTGGCCGGTCTGGCCGCTGTAGAATGAAGGGAAATCTGGCTTGGAAAGCTGTTCATAAAAGCACTATGACGTTAGTGGAAGAGGCTTAAACATACATTGCTTTTGCCATTACCCGAGCTCGCATGAAAAGCATTTTGACAGAAAAGCATAAACATGTAGTAGACCTGGAAAGCAGGACTTGCACGTGCACGCGATGGCAAAAGTCCGGAATTCCTTGTGCTCATGCCGCTGGAGCCATTCTTCATAAGAAGGAGAAGGTGCAATCTTATGCACATAGGGGGTATTCTCTGCAGGCTTATTGTGCTACTTATGCAGGAGTAATTGCACATGTACTGCTTCAGTCAGAGGCGAACCCACTTGTAGAAGGTGATATGTTGCCTCTTGCAACTTCTCGTCTCCCTGGACGTCCTCCAAAGCGCCGAGTTCGTTCTACTCACGAGGATGGGGAAGAGAAAAAAGTGTTGCACTATAAAACATGTCTTCAAGTTGGATATAATAGACGTACATGTAAAAATGCAATATAACTTGTACTTGTGCAATTTGTTAGAATGCAACCGTTTGAGACAAATGATATGTTTATCTCTTATTTCTGTTTTCTAACAAGAAACGCTTCCCTTATAATATGTAAGGGTCTCCCTTATAATACGTAAGGGTCTTTTGATAAATACAAAAAGTAAAGGGGCATTTCAAACATTCTGGGGGCATAACAGGAAATACAATAAACTATAAGGTCATTTTGGACATTAACTTTGTAGTTGAATGTACATGAATTGACTCAGGGCATTTTAATGATTCTTAAAAGAGTAAAGGCATTAAAAAAAAAAAGAGGCTAAATTGTAAAGGCATTTTGGTAATTTTCCGCTTTCAATTCGAGCCTCCTTTTCGTGTGCAATGCCTACACATGCTGAAATACGATGTCTCGAACGGACTGCTAATAAAGAGAATACATTTAACACTACCCACGATAAAGTATACGTCGTATAATAGCAAATACATTCGTGCGAGGAGGCGTACTTTTGTACGGAGACGCAGCCGATTCACAAGCCCCAAAAATGATAAAAATGCTAATTAAATACTTTTAAAAACCCTAAATAAGGGCACAGCGCGTGCATTTTTTAAATGGAAAAGTAAGAAAAATGGCGTACAGTGCTCAACATTACGATAAGCTGTTTTATTATATTTAACAATAATTAATTACTTCATTTTTGTTGCGCATCTTATTATTAGTGTCCGTTTAGGGTTGTTAGAACTCTGTGGCTCTTTAGTATATGGCGATGGCGATTGCACCGGATACGGTGATCTCTCCCACACTTAATGCAAGTCCGGCCAGTACTTAGCTCGTGAGCTTTCTCTGTTTAACGTCTTTTCATCAGATCCGTCGTTTTTTCCAGCCTTTTTTTGCCGATACTCTTTTTCTTGGAAGAACCCTTCCTTTTACTTCATTTCAGGTTTCCCTCTGTTTCTGCTTGCATGTTTCACATTTGGGTTTGGTTTTTTTCCTTATATCGCTCTTGTGTATATTAGCTTGTTGCGGTTCTGTTCAATGCTCTTTTTGTTGCATCTGGATTGAGCTTAATTTAGAAATCCAGCTTTTGGTGCTGTGTTTTGATGGAGATGTAAATATGAATGGTAACAGAAGCTGCGGGGCTATAGAAGGCTTCGTTTTCCGGTGTATGGAATGCAGTTCATGAATGACGCTGTTGCAGGTCCTTGAATCAAAGCTGAGACCACGCCTTAAGCTCCGCCAATGGAAACATCGAGTATGGTTTTTCGGGGAGCATCCTCCACAGACGAGAAACAAATGGAAAATGAGGTAGAGCTAGGAGGTATTTGTTGTCAAGAAAAAGCAACAGGAATTGGAACTAGCGCGTGTTCTGCTGATGCTAATGTTGGCGAATGCGAGGATTTCGTGCCAGTTCCAAGTTTTGGAAGTGGTGGATGTTCATTTCTAGAGAATGAGCATGCCGCCGAAAGAGTTGTGGAGGGAATGGAGCAAAGGGTCCGAAGTGGGAAAGAAATTGTTATGTTAACTGATATGCATATTGATAAACAACAAAGAGGGGTGCATGGGTCAGACGGAAATGAGGCTGGCTTGCAAGATACATGTATAGAACGTGCCAATGGAAAAGACTGCGTTGCAGTTAAAATCCTGAACGAAAAAATAGAAACCTTTGGAGCAGAATCTAGAAATGGAGAAACAGGTAATGATCAGGTAGTGCTCGCCAATGTAGAACTCAAGGCCCTGCTGAATGTAGAAAAGGATACTACTGTATGCAAGACTGTTGAAGGCAAGAGAGAATGTGAAGGATATGGAGACGTTTCTTTGGTGAATAAGGCCAGGAAAGTAGATGAGACCCAGAATCCAGCTTCTGCATTAGATCATAACACAGGGGTAAATGAGGAAGGTTCACAAAATAGGACAGAAAATGCCTGTATTCCTTTTGTCCCTAGGTATAAAAAGAGGAAGATTGCACTCGTTTTAGCGTACTGTGGAGCTGGTTACCAGGGAATGCAAAAGAACGAAGGTGCAAAGACCATTGAAGGAGATCTAGAAGAAGCATTATTTAGGGCTGGAGGGATAGCAGACTCAAATTTTGGTACTTACAAAAAGATAGACTGGATGCGAGCAGCGAGAACTGACAAAGGCGTCAGTGCAGTGGGTCAAGTTGTTTCAGGAAGGTTCTTCATAGATCCCCCTGGCTTTGTGGAAAGGGTGAACGCTCATCTTCCAGACAAAATCCGTTTGCTTGGATTCAAGAGGGTGACTGGCTCTTTCAGCGCGAAGAACTTGTGTGACAGGAGAAGGTATGAGTATGTTTTACCCACATTTGCTTTTGATCCATGCAACAAATATCTTGCAACAGGAAATGGTAATGAAGACAGTGCAAAGGACAGCCATATTACTTCAGGACCCCTGGAGGAAAATATTGATAATGGCTTGCCTGTAGATATGTCTATGGAGGATAGTAAAGTTCAAAATACAGATACGAGTTTAAATCAGGCGAATTTGAATGTAAATGATTCGACTTATGAACAAAATAATGACACTGGAGATGATAACAACCAGTACTGCTATAACCATACTGAGGAATGTTCGTTCAACTTTGGGCCAGCGGAGCGGAATCGCTTGAATGACATTCTCAAACAATATATTGGAACCCATAATTTTCACAATTTTACGTCTCGCATAAAGCCAGAAGATCCTAGTGCCATGCGATATATTATATCATTTGAGGCAAGTGATGCATTCAAAATTGGTGACATGGAATTTGTGAAGTGCACTGTTCTAGGGCAAAGTTTTGTGCTGCATCAGATTCGAAAGATGATTGGCCTTGCGATTGCAATAATGCGGGGCTGTGTTCCTGAGACTATCATTCACAAGGCATTCAGAAGGTATGTTTTCTCTTTGAAGAATCATCCTGTTGTATTGGACAGTTAGTATTTGCTTTTGCATCTTAAAAATATCCCTGATTGTGTTCTTGTATTGCAGAGATGAAAAAGTGAATGTTCCCTTAGCTCCAGAGCTGGGCCTATTCCTACAAGAATGTTTGTATTCGGCATACAACAACAGGTGGTCTGGGACCCATGAAGAGATTTCCTTGAAAGATTATCAACAAGAAGTTCAAAACTTTAAGACACATTATATCTATTCTCATATTGCATCCACTGAAGCCAAAGAAGGGGTGGTTGCTAGGTGGCTTCAATTATTGAATGATGAAAAGTTTCCTGAATTCTTCGCAGAAAGACGGAAGCAAAATGCATAATGAATGGGGGATTCTCTGCTTTTAGATCTGATGCAAATAGCATTGCACTAAGGTCGACTGGCTGATAAAATTTTATCCTCTATTTTTATGCATAGCTTTGAAAGTTGTTCACAGATTACATATATTTTCATACTTAAAGATTGTGATTTTGGGCAGTATCTGTTGACTCTGTACTTATTTTATAGCGGCTGGTAAAGAATGCATCTGTTTCATGTGTTTTTCTGCACTTCTGACAGCCATAGGATGGAACAAACTAATAAATGGCCCTGTCAAGAAACTTCTGTAAATCCTTATGAATGCAGACTTATGAATGCAGGGACACAGCAATGTAGGGACACAGCAATGCCCGCCAGGTGAATGAGATGAATATGCCTACAAGGTTCCCAAATATCTCTTCACTATCTCTTTACTATGATTTGGCCAATGGTTAGCCGAAAAAAAGGGGGGTTAGGGTTTCAAATGGTTTTTTTTTTTTTTTTTTTTTTTTCTTTTCTTTCCTGCAACAAAAGTTCAGGTATAGAATTTATTGACATGTGTAGCTCGAGCATGGCGGGCGGCCAGGTTGTGGTCGTCTTGCGATGGAAGGAAGGCGGAGCACAGCAGAGTCAGCGTTGGGGAAACCCTTTTTCACCTAACGAAAAATTTCTTGTAGTTTTTGCACTTATCGGAAATTATAATTTCGAATCGGATCGTGCTTGCAAACAAAATTCACAACTGGATCCCATTCTTCGATTAAAACAAAAAGTTCAAATTATATATTATAATCAATTTATTACCATTATTATCTACCAAGTATTCAATAGCTACAGTATGACATTGCAACCAAATCAAAATGCTACATTGAAGTATTCAATCGTATAGGCCAATTCAATCGTTCTGCAGCTCTTGGGCTCATTCCTTTTCTGAGCTTAATTTCGATTTATTTTAAAGGTTGTAGGAATCTACAGTATGCTCATTTATTTAACTTGTATTGTAATGTACAGGCTTGGAGCAAGCAAGAAACTTCACATTGTAGTAAAAGGTGCACAAGAATTTTGAATAAAAAACAAGTATATGAATGCCAGTCTGATAGTTTTTGCTTCTTCCTTAACTACTGCAGGGTGAAAGGTGTATCAGATTTGCAGAAAGTCTGTGTATACAATAGGTCCTCTCATTTGAAGGATGCAGTTGTTACTAAGTTACTAATCCATTTGCAGACAACTAACTCTGTATTCAAAATAAGAATCACTTTACCTGGCTGGACAACACTGCAGTAACAGGCCAAATAACGAAGCAAAGGTCTTCCAGATGGATATTTTGGTCCGGAACAGGATGAGGACGGATACTTGATATTGGTCCGGAATGCTGCTGCTTTCTTTGTTTTTCAGAAACCCTTGTTGATGATCGAAACCCTTGTTGATGATCGAAGTTCTGCTAAGTCTGATTGTTAACAGTCTAGTAATGGGGACCTTAAAATTCCATTGCCCTGAGCTCACGGCTTCAAATCTGGCCAATATCGGTCTAGTAATGGGGACCTTAAAATTCCATTGCCCCAAGGTCATGGGTTCAAGTATGATCAATCGATCCTGTGGTAGAGACCTTAAACCTGCCATATGTAATGGATAATCACATGCAAAGCAGCTCCTAGCATATCGCGCCTAGGTAGTGGATTGGCTTCCATGTGATATGTAGAATAAAGTGAAGTAGAATGTATTCATGATGTGATGATGAATAGACTGACTGATGAATTCGTGGGCAGTTATCCCGACAACCCAAGCAATCCGCCACATACGTTCCTTCCTCTGTCTGGTGGCTCACCAGACGACTGCAGGATCCGAATCTCAGACAAATACCCAACACTGATGTCCTGAATCAGAAGATCACCGCACAGACCTTGCCACACAGACCGTCTGCCGTAGTACAGAGAAAAACAGAGAAAAAGTTCGTTCAATTTGTTTCCCTCCTTTTTATCCTAGCATTAAATTTTTGGACAACAAAGATAAAAAATGGTGATAAGTGTCAGTTCACAAATATACAACCGGCCAGTTTCCGGTAAAGCATTTTTCTTGTGCGGGAGGTATTCCTGCAGTTTGTCCCCAGGGCCGGTAATTTGGCAATCCAAAACGGCATATTTGCCTCTGCCCCGGACTTTTCCCAACGCTGAGCAGAGTTACCCTTGTTGGTGCCCAGGCTTAGTTGGTGTTGCTTAGGTCTTACGGCGGTGCAAACGCTGGACTGCAAGCAGCATGGGCAGTGGGAGTTCAATTTGCAGAAGGGATCCAACTCCTTTGGTCTTGCATCTTTAAACATCTGTTTTATGTTTGTTGGATGAATCTTGAGCGGAAACGGTGCAACGTGCTGCTGTTACAGGTGTTGCTCATCAGCTCTGCTTGCTGAAAACCTGATGCTTTGTTTGGATATACAGGATTTGCTTTCTTGATAGAGCATAATAACTTGATAGGGCCCAATATATACTGGGAGGTTTGACATGGCTAAAGGAAACATGTCTTATCTCATCTCTTGAATTTGCTCTATGTTTTGTTTGTGTATGCTGTTTTGTTTCTGTATAGAGCTTTTATGCACGAAGCTCCTTTATGAAGCTTCTTATTGAAGGGTGTTTGTAGAACCACTTTAAACAAAGAAGCTTGATGTAAGTTTGCACATGCTTTTTGCAGCTGCTTGTTGAAGGCTTCTATGAATCCAGCTTATGAATATAACAATTTGAACTTTGTACATCTGGTTCGTGCAGATCTGCTTTAAGTTTTGGTGTGTAGCTTTGTTTCAAGTTTTGGTGTGTGATATCATACTGCTTTGTTATTTATTATTCACTTGCGTATGAGTACATATACATGTATAGGTATTTGTATGCGGAGCGCTCTGGTATACGGAGGTGCGAGGTGTAGATTCCCCACGCCTTGATTTTGGATATTTACAAGAATATACTTGGATGCAATGATCAAAACAAAAAACAATAAGGAGTATGCAAAAAGGAGTGATTTTTATAGCCATCAAGAGTGTGGCTATATCCAGAGTGTCGCTGGAAGGCCGGCCGCTGAGGCGGCTACAGGAGCTTACGACCTAGGAGGTTACAGCAGAGGCCCTGGTCCCTCGACGGTTCCGTCGGTGGGCAATTCGGCTAGAGCAGGTGCTTTCGATAAATCACCCCTGCTATCAAGTGGGTCTCCAACAATCACAATTTTACCTGCAACAGAGGAAATCTGTACAGTTGTGTCTGGTGAGATGAATGGGGGCCCAGTGCCTCTATCGACCCCTGCAAATCGTCCAGCACTGTTACAACCTGCCGTGAAGGCATCTGGTGCAAAAGCCCCAATTTGCAGTGAGGAATTGGGCAGTCAAGTTTTCCTCCAGAGCCCCATTTTTGAAAGAGGGGCTACTTTGAAGGTGGCCATACATCATGAAGAACAAACTCTTGCAAGTGAAGAGAATGAGCGTAATAAGATATCACATTCAAATGAGAATTTGAGTGATGAGAAGAAAGTGCAAAGTAGTAGCTCAACTGCTTGGAGACAGGATAACACCATAGAAAGAATATCAAGGCCCAGGTTTAGTGAATGGATTAGGGAAAAGGCCCCTGAGGGTCCCAGAAGCAAGAGTGTGCAAGATGCACTTTGTATTCTTGAAGCAGATAATGGCGAATGCTTGCAAAAACAACGCAGTACTTATTGTGAAGAGAATGGTGGTAACTCCTTGGGCAATGAGAAATCAAGGAAGCAAAAGGCCCCAATCCAATTTGTGGAGATTAACCACGAGAAGCATCTAGCATACACAGAGAACTTAGTCTCACGAGCTGTCATAGGCTTCTATAGTGGAGGTTTTCTAAATCTCAAAAGATTGGGTTCATGGCTGACTGGACGCCTAAAATATTTGGGCCTTCCTCCGTACCAATCTATTAAAGCTCTGGGTGAGAATTTTTTCCTTTTATTATTTGATAAAGAGGATACGATTGAAAGGATGGTTTGTAGAGCTGTGGGTCGTTTTGCTGGAGGACACATCTTCTATCAGTATTACACACATGGCTTCACTCCAGGTAAGGCAGTTGAAATTAAGCTACCATGTTGGTTTGAAATAGAGAAGCTCCCTACTGATATGTTGGTTCCGGAATTCTTAATAGCAAATAGCCAATGGCCTTGGTACTTACATCTCTCATTCTATTTTGCGAGGCCTGAGGATATGTGCAGCAATCTCAGCAAGCTTACATATTCCTAGTAAGTATTAGTGAAAAGTGGGAACATCTTCTATCATATTAATATGAAGCTTCTTAATGAATCGAATTAAAATGAATGTTCCCCAAGTTGATTTTGGAGGTTCCAGATGCTCCTATCAACACTCAAGAGAATGTGGATTTTAAAGGGAAATCTAGGAAGCGAGATGGAGACGAGGCCCCTAAGGTAGTTGATAAAGCTCCTACTTCAAATGGACAAGAGCTCCAAATAAATACGAAAAATGTTCGGGAGGAGGCAGTAAGTACAGAGGTTATAAATAAAATAATTAAGTATTCAGGTTGAAAAAGGTCAGGGGAGTGACATAAATGATGGTTTGGCTGGGAAAGACAACTAGAGTAACCAAGCAAAAGGAGCGGCATCCAACAACAGTAATGAGAGTAGCACAATTAAGCAAGCTCCCAATCTTTGGTAAACAATGTTAGTCTTGAAAATTATGGTAGCGATATTATTTTGTCTGAGGAGAGTAATCTTGAGAAATCAGTAGATGAGCAAACCCAGGAGCATAAAGGTTGGCAAGAGGTGCATAGCAAAGGCAATGGAAGAATTAAGGCATATGCAAGGAAGGGGAAACCTTCTATATCTCTAGATTGTGAAAAAACAATAGGAGTTGGTAACAGACACATGAACAAGAGGCACATGATGAGGAGATGTTGGAGTTTGGGAATGAACTAGTGGCTAAATGGGCAGACTGCGATATGGAAGATACTGACACTCTAAATGCTCTAGTTCAAATTAGTGGGGAAAAAAATATGAATTTGGCTAGAAAAACTTCTCAAAATAAAGCTATTGGAGTGGAACCATGGGTCCAGACTCCAGAGGAAAAAACATCTATCCATCAAATGATAGAACAAAAAATAATGTGCAAATGGAGTCATCTTGATGGCATATGTTTACAGGAACAGAAGGAGGAACATAAAGAAAGAATATGGGGGATAATTCATTTTTGCAAACTAGTCAGGAATAACTATACAAACACAAGTTCTGCAATTCCTTATGCCCGAATCTTCTCTGCATGGGGTATGCAGTCTTCTATAGTTCATGATGTTGTTCTCTTTTCGAAAACTCATGGCTGAGAAAAACTCAGAGAAACATTGGTGTTACCTATGGTGGTAACAATAGAGCAGGTATTTTCACAATTTTTTATTTATGATTATTGCGTGGCATCAAGGGGGTTCTGAAGCGTGGTCGTGTATTAGCAGCTATCAGATCTTTGAAGGTAGATATCATCCTCTTGCAAGAGCATAGGCTTCCAGCCAGACTTTGAGGCCAGGGTCTATTCAAAGTTGGGTTGGCTGTGACTATTCTTTTTATGATTGTGCTGCCGATGGCACTAAAGGAGGCACATGTATTCTGTGGAAGGGACAAGTGCAAACCTATCAATTTGCTGGAAGCAGTGGGAGGTGGCAAGTTGTCATTTTTGAAACAAAGGACTGTATATGGGGGCTCCTAAATATCTATACCTCTAATGTAGCTGTGTGGAGAGAAATTGAGCATTGGATAACTCACCAAGGAGGGGGAGTTAATAATTGGATCCTTGGAGGAGATCTAAACATGACTGATGTTTGCGACCAAAAAATTGGGTTACATAGAAACTTACTGCACGAGGAGAAGATTACATGGAACTCTCTTTTAAACAGTGTTGGTTTCTCCTTAATTCCGCCGTCTAATGCTACATTTTCTTGGTCTAATAAACAGAAAGGGCATGACAGGGTATATTGTTGGACAGATTCTATATGGCCAATAGGACAACCTCTTTCATGGATAGATGCTATGTCGAAGGAAAGCTTGCTTTCTCGCATTCAGATCATGTGCCACAAAAGTTAACATTGGAGAATGTCCCTGCTGAAGATGAGGTAATGTGCCATTCAAATTTAACACCTCTTTTCTAGGAAAAGATGCATTCTGTAGACCCTTTAGGGCCTTCTTGGACTTTCTATCTAATACGGATTGCCTCCCTTCTATGAAGGCGTGGGTACAAAAACTTAGCTTGATGAAAGTGTGGATCAAGAAGTTGGGCAAAAATAGATCCTTGGAATTCAAAAAAGAGAAAGATGATGTGTATAACCTCCTAAAAGCAGAGTTTCATTAAAAATGGAAATTTCGTGATTCCATTTCAGCTCGAAAGTGTTTTTTCTTTTGTTTTTTGTA
>JAANSK020097018.1:0-16161 GCA_011763485.2 Isoetes engelmannii | reverse complement strand
TGCTGCAGTTGACTCATTTAGAATATGGGCCATGTTAAGGCTGACAATGATACCATCATCTTTTGTGGCATGTCTCTGTGCGTTTTTTAATCCTAGCTTCAAAATGTTGTTTCTGATGCAAACTCCTTGCAAAATCATCCCTAAAAGATGGGTTTTTTTTGTGCAAAAACGTAATTACAATCAATCTGTTCTTGGATGCCCTCCCTTATCTGCTCCAAAACGATGCTCTGAATGCAAATTCCTTGTAAAACCAGCCCTAAGAACCTCATAAGTTTCTTTCATTTTTGTCAGAATCATGGCACTCGGATGAAAAGCTTAACTTTGCCACTGTATACGCTGAAATCACCAAAACCATGTAAATTTCGCTCTGTTTTTTTTTTTTTTTTGCAACTTCCTTGTCTTTGCTTAAAATATAGCATCTCTTGCTACACAAAGGAAGCCAAAATTTAGATCCTAATGGCATACCTCTTCTTGAGTACAGGAATTAAACATGCCCTACCAGGTTATATTTCTTAATCTCGCATTGTAAAGACTACAATGCGAGATTAAGAAATATAACCTGGTAGGGCAAGCACAGGGTTTACCTTCTCAAATGAAGAACTTGGGACATCCAAACAAACCAAATGATAAAGCCTGCAAATGAATAAACGCTTTAAAATATAAGAGGGATAAGATCAGTTTCAATAAGTCCACTTGTAAGCTGACAGTAGATGAAAACAACAAGCTGGAAAGACGTCCACAAGCTATAAGGGCCACTGCCTTACTTAGCCATGTATTTGCTCATTGGGCCAAGTTCAAAATGTTTTTGCAAGAGAATAAAAGGAAACGAATATGTTTTTGTGGGTAGCTGCAGACTTGCAGAGTAAGTTTCCAAAGTAAATTCAATCATTTTCTTAAAGTCTTCCATTGCTTCCTAAGAAAACCAGCATAACAAAAGGCTCGTGCAATTCCACCTGCACACTTCAAATCATCTAGTCCACACATAAGCTAGAACTTCTTCAATGGTGTAAAATGAAATAATCTATTCTTAATGAGAGCAGCCAATGGTCTAGTGTTAGCATGCAAGAATTGCATGTGGATACAACAACACATAAAGAGAGACACAGTGAAGCAAGCAATCACACAAATATTGTTACATAACCATACCCGATTCTTGGAATATCATGTTTAGTTGTATTTGATAGTTCTGAAGCCAAATCTTGAGCAAATATAATGCTTGCAGCCTGTGGCAAATTCGTTTTAGATAAGGAATACAGTATTCAATCTCAAACTTGAAAGTAAGCTCCAGTTCTTTGTAGTCTAGAATGCAATAAATCAGCAGAGTATGTGACTAAAAATACGTAACCATCTTGCCAAACATAATCCAGTTGATTTACGCAAAACCCAGAGGAATGAACGAAAAATGGATTAAAAATTTGCACTTTTGGCACAGTAACTCAGAAAGAAGTGGCTCTATTGCGCGTAAAACCCAGGAATGAATGAAAGATGGATTAAAATTTTGCATTTGGGACAGTATCTCAGAAAGAAGTGGCTCTATTGCAATGAGTACTCTTTATCATGGTCACAGAATCCCTATGCAAGAACTAACTACAAATGTAAAAACCTTACCTGCATTAAGAAGATCTACATGAACAAAAATCAGAATGCCCTTAAAAAGATCTGCACCACTTGGGTTTCTTTCCCCAATCTGCCCCCAGCCCTCTGGACCCATTCCCATCTGAAAGCTATTTCTGATAATTTGGGGCAGACTATTGATATAAACATACCCCAAACCAACTTCCCTTCTATCTGTATATCCAAAAAGGTAGATTCTGACTGGAAGACAGAGGTAAAGGTCAAGTTATCTACGGATAATTATTTCTTACTCAAGCTTGACTACTCCAAAGTACCTGTTCTCAAGGAGAAAATCGACAAAGGTAAAAACAAGACCACAGAGGAAGTGGATGATAATCCTCCAAGGGTAAGGCAGGAATGGAGGCCCAAACAGGTATGGGAAAAAGGTGAATGCAGTAAGTCTAAAGAAGTTCAGCAAAATGAGAATGATTTTTCTATTAACAAGGACTGGACAATCACCATCAAAAATGTTGACCTATCGGTTAAGGTCAACACAGGTATTGTTACGTTAGCTCTCCCTCCAATCTGCTCTAACAGTGATATTGAGGATACTGAAAGTCTAGATTCAGACATTGGAGAAGAGGATTTCATCCAAACATGTGATGAAATGAGCTGGAAACAAATCAGCTACAAGAGAAGGGGAAGAGGAAAAAAGAAGGTTTACTCTGGCCCTTTAAGGGTAAGTCCAAGAAATTCAGCCATTCAATCCAGAATGGCTAAGGGTATGTATAAATGTTAACTATGAATAACTCTCTTAAATTAATTACCTGGAATCTCCAGGGCATTAATAGTAATATCAAAAGGGAGCGCTTAAAGGTTTGTATTCATTCCCTTAATTTAGATATTTTATTTATTCAGGAGCATAAAATTCATGATGCTAATCATGAAAGAATTATTTCTGGCACTATGCCTTCTAATTTCAGAATTTGGTCGATATATGCTAACGAGTCTTCTGCAGGAATTGCTATAGCATGGAATCAAAGGATTAACCTTGAGGTTTTATTTATGGTTAATGATTCTCTGGGCAGATGGCAGATTATGATAGGGCAGATTGACAATTGCAAGATTGCCTTTGCCAATGTTTACTCCTACCATAGCCCTGGTGAAAGATCAGAGGTTTGGCATAGAATTTCTCAAAGTTTAAATAATTTGGATTTTGATGAATGCATTCTTGCTGGTGATTTTAATATGGTAACTGATGAGTTTATGAGAAATAGAAATTTCAGGCCGCTTCTCTCTCAAGAAAACTGTACCTGGAGCAATCTCATCAACTCCAACAATCTCACTTTGGTCAGAACGAAACCTGGGTCCTACAGCTGGTTAGATTATAGGGGTGACCCCATTCTCTGTCTGCATGATAGATTTTATTTAAGTGAGGACCTCTGGCAGAAGAGCAGCAGAGTTGATAATCTGGAAGGTTTTACCCTCTCTGATCACTTTTCTCAAAGTCTTATCATCCAAGGAAAGAATGAATCCAAAAGAAGAAGTTCCTTCTTCAAATTGAATACCAATCTGTTGGACCATGACGACTTTAATACCAAGCTCCAGGAGATTATTGACAGAAATTCCAAGCCTAATGGTAGTCATGGATGGATGGAATGGTGGATCAACATAGCCAAACAAATTAAAAGTTGGCTAAAGGAGTGGGGAAAATCTGAGTTCTACAAGAATAATGCCCACCTAGAAGGTCTTAGGAGAAGACTGCTTCAAGCATCCCCAGACTAACTGGATGATATCAAATTGGAAATTGAGAGAGAGGAATTGAGAATTGCCAAGGGCTGGAAAATTAAGGCCAAAATTAAGGAGATTAAGGAGGACGAGAGATGTAACTCCAAATATTTCTTCATCAAAGCCAAGGCTAAAATGAAGAAGAATCAGATTTATGACATAAAAGTGGGAGATACAGTGATCTCAAAGGATGAGGAAATCAAGGAGGCAGCTATTGAGCACTTTACCAATATCATGAGAACCAACAGAGACTCTCCTTCTATCAGAATGGATGAGTTTATCAACCTTCCCTCCAAAGTTTCTCACATTCATAATTTCAATATGACTAAACCTTTTGAAAATGATGAACTTTTGCAGGTTGTCAAAGACATGGATAATGGAAAGACCCCAGGACCTGATGGCCTCCCTGCAGAGTTCTTTAAGAAGACATGGGATCTATTGGGTGACAGTATTACAAATATAACCAATGAGTTTAGAGAGAAGAAGTTCCTGGACTCAAGAATCAACACCAGCTTGATTGCTCTCATTCCTAAAATAGACGCCTCAATCTCGTTCTCTGATTACAGGCCTATCTCTTTATCTAATGTTATTTACAAGATCATCACAAGGGCTGTGGCTACCAGGATTAAGCCTGTTCTTGACACTATTATTAGTAGCTCACAATCTGCTTATCTTAAGGATAGGTATATTCTTGATAACGTGGTCACGGCTATTCTGGGATTGCAATGGGCAAAAGACTCCAAGCAGGACACAACCTTACTTAAGCTGGATATCACTAAAGCTTTTGATACAGTAAGTTGGCAGTTCCTCTTTAAGTGCTGCAGTGCCTTAGGTTTCAATGAGGAAACCATTAGCATTTTCAAGGCTATCTTGAATAACTCAAGATCTGCATTCCTCATAAATGGTGAGTGCAGCCCCTTCTTTTCCATTCGGGGAGGGGTCAAACAAGGTTGTCCTCTAGCCCCTTTTCTTTTCCTCATTATTATGGAAGCCCTTCACTCTAGGATGGATTGGGCTAAAAATACCGATCTTATCAAAGGACTTGATCTTCCTGATAATAATCAGACAGATCAATTTCTTAACGGGCATTTTGCAAATGACACTTTTCTTATGGTCTCCATGGATCCAGATTCAATAGTTAACACACAGTGGATTCTAGAGAAGTTTGGAGAAGCCTCTGGCTGGTCTGATGCGGATTGCTCATGGCTCCATAATGATGTGGAGGGCGACACAGTTAGAAAAGGTTAGAGATTTTTGATAAGAAATCAAGGGATCACCATTCATGAGAAATGGAACATTGATCCAGACAGAGGAATCAAGAATCTGATTTTTATGTGGCAGAGCCCTATTCACCCCAAAATCAAGGCCTTCATGTGGCAATTATGGCATAAAGCCTTAGCCACTAACAGTAAGAGATTTAGACTTCATATGGCTAACTCTGATGTTTGTGACAGATGTCTTAATAATAAGGAGGACGAAGCTCACCTTTTCAGGGGTTGCCTGTGGTCCGAATGGACTCTTGAATTGGCTTCTGAAATCCTTGGGAGGGATTTAGTTAACATGGAAGAATCTGAATTCTTCTTCCCCTCCCAGCCCACTGATTGGAAACTCTATGATCTCCTGTGGAGAATGTGGAAGGGAAGGAATGAATTTATTTTCAACCATGAAATTGTACATCCAATTGGAATAATTAAGCAATTCCAATACGATGTAAGATGGATTGAAGAAGTTTACAATATTCACTAACTCTGTCTTTGAATATTTTTTAGGTGTCCTCTTCGTGCTTACTAGGAAGACCAAATGGAAGACAATGGAGCACCAGTACAACCTCGAATGGGCTAATCTCTTTGGAGCTGCCAATACTAATCTAGATGATCAGCCCTGTACTTGTAATTGTAGCTGTGGAGACGGAGATGTGATCTTCAAAAGGGATCTCACTGTGAAGCAAAGGATGCTAAAGGAAGATTTAATATGGCAAAGGCAAAAATCTGCATGTGTATCTACTGCATATTCCATGAGGAAGTCAGAGGCAAGGCGAGGAAGGATAAGAGCCTCAAGCCGAAGGCATACTACTGAAGACCGCTCAAGCTGAAGACTATTCTGTTTTTGAAGAATCGGAGATCTACAAAACTTTGTAAGTCTTTGTTTTTCAAGGCTTTTTATATGTTTGGCATTTCAGAACCTGCAAGTCTGTTATATGATAAAGTTGTAGTACTTCATGCTGCATAGACTGCTAAAAATTTTCGGGGTTACACTTTCCCTTAAAAACGTTTTTGTAATATTTATATATCCATAATATAAATATAGTGCCTTCAAAAAAAAAA
The DNA here is from genome assembly GCA_011763485.2 of Isoetes engelmannii. Classification (NCBI taxonomy): domain Eukaryota; kingdom Viridiplantae; phylum Streptophyta; class Lycopodiopsida; order Isoetales; family Isoetaceae; genus Isoetes; species Isoetes engelmannii. The sequence continues at coordinate 10,495 of JAANSK020097018.1, read as the reverse complement.
AAAAAAAAAGTCTAAACCTGCAACGTACTTTGGCCATCAAGAGTAAAACACCATTTTAGGGGGTCACATCATATCAGAATGAAAGTTTATGTTATTATAGACTTCTATGGCCTTTACAAATGGGTTCCTACCATTCATTCTGCCAGAAATTTGAAAATGACAATATAAGGTCCCCTGTGATACATCCAAGGGAAGATGCAGGGTCTAGATCCGGCCAACCATTTCTTAAGATCTGCAGTTCAAGAGACTGGCCTCACGAAGCTTTTCCCTGCTCCTTACTAGTTGATGCTGATGACACCTTCCAGTTCTGCACAAGACCAGCTTGCATGCTGAATAGTGTGAAAAGGTAGTTTCAATCTGTTAGATGCAGTAGAACGCATATATCTCTTCAACTGCAATGCACTGACCTTTCTACTCCTCTACCTTTGTGGCATATCACTCTAATAAACTAGTGCAGAAAAGTTGTTTTGGAGAGGGTTACTGTACTTCTAATTGTCTGTCTTTTAGGGCACTGTTTTGTTGCTATTCTCTAACTTGCCATTGCAACTTTAGAATCTGCATTCTTCATTCTGCCCACTAAATTTGCTCCCTTTTAGCATCACATGCCATTCGCTTGTTTGTCAAAGATGTAGGTTGAGATGACTGAATTTACTTTCCAGGCACATGTTGTATGGCAGTTGATAAATGGGTGCTTATGCTTGTGGTGATATATCAAACTTTGAGAAGGATCTTGGGTTGTTACAGAGCTTGACCTTTCTTCTAAACAGCTAACTGGTTCTCTTTCTCCTCACTTGGGTGAGTGGTTTTGGGCAGTAGTCAAGAAAGTACCAGACAAGGAAATATTATTGGGTGAATGGTTTTGGGCAGTCGTCAAGAAAGTACGTGATTAGTCCCATAAATATGCATAAAAACTGTCCTTTGGATGCTAGCTTGGGGACGTCATTTTATCCTCTCTACATTTGCGCACTTGGAGCTATTACCAACGAGATATCTTGCAGCAAAAATATTCAAAAATCATCAAATGGCTATTTGCTAATGCAGGTCCTAGCTCATGCAAAGATGGCACCACTGACTTATGTCTGCTTTATGTCTGGAAGCAGTTGAGCGTTATTCAAAGCAGATGGTATATCTGACTCTTAGAACTAATTATCTACCTGCCAGATGAGAATTAGAAAAACTGATTATGATTTGCCTGACCCTGTAAGCACTATGGTGGAGCTTTGAACAATCGTTTAGATGTTATGAACTATAGTTCCTTATTGAAAATTGCTGCCACTTCTCTGTCCCTTTGAGAGCAAGAAAACATATGCACACATCAGCACCTATGTTAGCAATATATAAGCAGCCTTCCAATTTTGCTGCAGGAAATAACATGCCTAGGTGAGGTGGTTGCTCCTCGTATACAATGGAATGAAGTTTTACACGATAATTATTACATGAGACTTATTAGCTAATAGTCTTCTAGTTTACTTTTCACATCTGATAATAGTGTTATGTGGGAATGCATGTTAATATGGTTATTCTTGGAGCATTCTCCTGCAGGTAATTGAGAACCTCATAGACATGAATGTAGTGCAGGTAATTGAGAACCTCATAGACATGAATGTAGAACTGATGAATAGAGAAACTGATGATCAAACTGGGATGGGCCCTTGCATGGCAGCGCCCTTGTGAAAACATATGGCAATTCTGGAAGTTTAGATGATCTGCCCAGTATTTGATATGATTTCCAATCAAGACCCACCATTATGGAATGCTTTGATTGACACCTTTGCTAAGCATAAAGGAAGTAGAGGAGATCTTTTTCAAGATGCCTTGGCAAAATGTTATATCATGGACAGCTATAATTATAGCCTATGCTCAGCGAGAATATAGCAGTGAAGCACTCCAATACTTTCATAGAATGCAAAAGAATTTGGTTTCATGCCCTGCACCTGCAGTTGTTTAAAGATGTTTGGTGCTTCTTGACCATGCTCTGTCTATTTGAATTCATTTGCTTGGGTTGTACATGGTTCTGATGTTTGGAAAACCAGCCCCCTACTGTCTAGTCCAGGAAAATGACGTGTAACATTTATTACTTGGGTTGTTTTGCTCTAGGGTTCACATTTGACCTTTTAAAGCACTCAAATGATAATTATAGATTGCTGCTCCTGTTCACAGTCTGGACATGACTTGTATTTGGTTACTTCTTCTTAGAACCGTATTTGGTTACTTCTTCTTAGAACCGTATTTAGTTACTTCTTCTTACTTTTCATATTTGCTACCTTTGGGGAACAATAAGGAAGGAAGGAAGGAAGTATATTTTAACGTCGTAGCACTAGCCAGCGTCCTAAGGACATACGACGGCACATGGCATGTTCTTGCAATCCCCCTTCAAGGACCAAAGATACTCTCAGACCAAAGATACTCTTTGTTGAATGCCAAAGATTATTTGCTACAGTTATTTTCTACAGATTATTTATTACAGATTGTGTAGTCTGATATTTGCCACAGGTTAGACGTTAGATACTCTGGAGAGAAAAATGAATTCATAACCGTCTAAGAGTTCCAGTGATGTATATTTACATATTTATAGGTATCATTAGGTTTAGAACTAGTAAACTGTATGTTGGGAATGAACAGTGCTACCGGCCAGGTGCAGAAAACATGGTTAGATTCTGTTTCACAGGCATCATGTCTTGACGGCATATCCAGATTGATGGCATAAGTGGATTTGTGGCTTCTACATAAAAAAGGAATCGTGTCTTCATATGAAATGTGTTGTACGAAATCATAGACTGAAAGATCGATCTGTTACTTTTGACTAAAACACTGTTCATCTTGCCTTTTACTTACTACTTACGGAAAAACATTCGACCATATTAGACCACATCGATTATTGTTATATATTTCGACCTAGATTAGGTTTCGACCATATTAGACCTCAATTTAATTATTGTTATTTCGGCCTAGGTTAAGTTTTGCACAATAGGTTAAAACCACGTAATAGCCTAGGTTAAAGATTAAGCAGAAAAAGTGCCACATCCATTAGGCGTCCTATCACAACAAAAAGAACCTATTCCAAGTTGATATGAGTGTAGTGATTTAAGGAAAAAACTCCTTCCCATCCTTCTTGATTACTTCTCTCAAAAGAAGGCCAACATGCACCAAATATATAGGACATAGGAAGGCACTTCACTACCCATCTAATCGTGTTGGATGTTTCTACATTCAATTTTGATTTACATGATGTCTTTTGACTTGTCTTCTAAACATCAAATTAATAAGGGTAGCATCAAAGTTGATTTGGGTGTTATGGGTTGGGTGCCAAGCCCTTGTTTTGGTAGAGGGCCACTAACCATATTTTGTTGGATTCCTTTTACATTCAGAATTGATTTCCATGATGTAGACCACGGCTTTTGATTTGTCTTTTAAATCTCAATTAGGAAAAAGTGTACACATCATCTACATAGGTAAGGGTGAAGAACATGTTGACTCTCTAGTCTAAACAAGTCAGATTCACATTACCATAAGTGAGAGTAAGCTCATGGGTAGTAGCAAGAAATATAATTCCACGCGTATGTTATGTTAATTTGGATCGAACCATCACTAAATTCCTTCACTTGCCCTTTCCAAATCTAATGAAGCCTTTACACTTATATGTAACATTCAATAATTCAATGTACCTTTTTGCTTTTCGGCATGCTCCTTTTCACATTATCCACCATGCATACAACATTGGTGGTATGTTATATTGTTAGAAATTCAAACTCAGAAGCTACACTCATTATCATTTCCAATTGTTCCTTCTATACATTTTCAATAAACTTTGAGCTAGAATTTCTTTATCAGAATGCAACTAGATAAACTTGGCAATATTAGAATTCTTAGATACAATTTCCCTTTGTTAACCTTAATTTCCCTTGACATCTTTAATGACTTTAATGGTTGAGCTGGTGTCTTGGAAAGGTGAGGATTGTAATACCTTGTGGAATCGTTTGAATGTATTGTTGCTTCATTGGAATCATTTGAATGTTTTGTAACCCCAAGTTAAACCCCAGATCATAGCTACTTAACACTCAACCCGGCCAATCAAACAATCAACTATATACACAAACCCTATACAACTTGATCGGGGGCACATGTGAACGGGCTTGTAGATGAAGGTTTGTCCAAATTTATGAAACTGATTCTAAAAATATGGTAAGGGGTCTAGTTGAATTTACATAATTCATTTTACAAATATGGTAGGGGGTCTTGAGGAATTTATAGAACTCAGTGTAGATATATGGTAGGGGGTGTATCTAGACTTTCTAAAAAATTCCGTATAAGGGTATTTTTTTCTAGTTTTCCAACCGTATAAGGTCCTTTTTCTTTAATCCTGTGCACGCACATGCCATATAGAGTTTACATTAGCTGCACCCCCCGGGCATTATTCCCATGGATAAGTGCAATTGAGACTGAAGATTGAGAAGAATGTGCTGCCTAGATAATATTGGGATCATGAATAGGAGGAGATGATCACTTCTTACGTCAGTCACATGCCTAACTGCAGAGAAGTTTTATTACACAGGGACTATACATTGAAGATTTGGTGAGACAGTTGTAAATAACTAATTAGCACCAAGGGTATATTGAGAAATTCGATATGCCTTAAAAGGGGTTGATATTTATACAGATTATTAGGGGTGCATGGTGTAAATTTAGCACCCTTGACTAATTAATTGGTAAAGCTAGGTGTCGAACTATTTTGAGAGGGAAAAGGAACTCGAAAGAAAATTTCTGTATATATGCCATAACCGACGGCTCAACCGTCGAAGCATCAGGAAAAGATGCACCTGTAGATGGCTAACTGTACATTGCAGTGGCCGGAATTGAAATCAAGGAGGAGTTCTTGCATTTGTCTTGGTTATTTTCGAAGTTAGGGTATGAAATGATTTATGGTTGACTGCTACAGTGATCGGCTCAATGCCCGTTGCTACAGTACCAATGCTATGATTATTGTTAATGGTCTATGTTTTAAAATGAGTGCATAATTTGCATTGCGCTTTGAATGGATAAGTTCTAGTTGATCATAATCGACTAGTACAAGTAATTTGTTGAGATTGAATGTTGTGATTTTAGTTTCATCATTTGAACTAAAATTGAAGTACTTGTCTAAGGGAATTATTTGAAGATAAGGAATTTAGTTGAAGTGTACTTGATATCAAGTACTAACTAATATTGCTTTCTTGAGTTGACTTATGTGGAACATAGGGTGCATTCCTATTCCATTAACAAGTTCTAACTCAACTCATATATCATCTTCATTGACCCTTCTCGAGTCCAGCATATCGGGGCGTGAACTTGGTAATCTTTCCCTTGACCAACAGTTTCAAGGTTCTTACATTTCCACTATTATCACCAACCCTAGGTTGGTTAACAAGAATCCCAGGTTCCTATGACGCATTTACCAATCCCTTGGATTAGAGTGGATGCCCAGCTTCTACCTTAGTTTACATCTAGTGCAACTAAGTACCTGACCCTAGTCAGTTGAATTCGCTAACAAGTGTGAATTCAATGTTCTTGATCCTAGATCTAAGAATACCATGCTACAAAAGACCTCGCTTCTTTATGCTCATAATCAATATAGTGGTAATAACCATAGATCCACCCAGACTTAATTAGAATCAAGCTTCTAACAATCTTACCACTTTGCAATCTCAATCTCTGGTCTTTCATTAGAGATCTTATTAGTCTTATTGCAAGATTAACCCCCGGTTAACTCTTTCATTTCTGAGGACCCTTCTCCATAAATAGACAATACACCAATTATGGCTACTTGGTTCGTGTATTTGCCCATGAATTCCAGTTGGATCCTCTATCACAACTCCTAGAGTTGATTCTTTTGCTCCTGCTATCAAGAATCCTCAGCCAAATCCAAGATAAGCCCCCACTTGGTTTATCACTAAGAATGCCAATAGCGTATCCCTTAAGAATGACATTCTATGGGAAAAACACATACAATTTTTAGTGTAATGTTTGGTATTGAAAGCGATTCAAAAATAGCAGACATGCAGTGTTCAAACTTGATCCCAAATTAAGTCTTTTGCATTTTATCTGGTACATCTTAGGAACCCAACCACATACATATACACTACTTTGATAGTAAGGAGGGGTGTTCAGACTCTACCCTTTATGGGCCTTGTTGCATTGTATGCCTGGCCCTGCCAGGACAACGCCATTCCTCTTGGAAAATTTCCTTCCTAAGTCTAACAACCTACATGTCCTTATTATGTGAACCCCTTAATTACCAATGGTTGGTTCCACATTCACATTCCAACTCATTAAACATATCCTAGACCACCATGTGGTAAGTTTGATGTTGCTACTTGATCACATGGTGTTCTCTGGGCCTAGAATGTGGGACATGCCCCCGTGCTAACTATGGCCATTTTACATTCGAAGCAGTTCCAGATACTACTTATAATACCAAAGCAGATGTACAGGAAAAACAAATATTCTCCTCACTCCGATTTGGAGATATTATATAAAGCTCTATGGTGCAACTAAGGATTCACATTATCCAAACCATGAGCTTTGCCTTTTTGTATAATAATTCTCACGTACCTTGAAATGGGCGTACATTGAACTCTTCAACCATGGATTCTATTTTTGGAAAGTACTGATACACAAACACTTAAACATTTGACTCTGGATAAGTGCAAGGCATAGCAAAAGTTATCAGATTGAAAATAGCGGAATATAAACATGAAGGCTACAAAATTATCAATTAGTAAGATGGGTATAATGGGCATAATAGGACTGTACAGAGGGCCTATTCAACAGAAAGGATCAATGGTAGAGCACTTGGGGCCTGCAAGCAAAAGTTCAAGACCTCAATTGCTAACATAATGTCAGAGCCAAGGTTGGAGGTTGCAACCTATGGAAGTTTTATCAGCCCCTACTAATCTAAAGTATTTTGATACAACCCCTAAGTAGTAGCTGTGAGAAATGGTAATGAGGTGTGCAGCTCTAGTATCCTTGCCAAAGACACTCTAGAATACAGTTCTAAAAAAACAAAAACAAAAGAAAAAGAAAAAGAAAAAGAAAAAGGAAAAGGAAAAGGAAAAGGAAAAGGAAAAGGAAAAGGAAAAGGAAAAGGAAAAGGAAAAGAAAAAGAAATGCACATTCATTTGATTATAAAACATAATCCACGAATGTTCCAATATGTAGGATAAATAGAAGACCTAAGTAATAAATCACCTAAGTTCAATGGAGCTAAAGACTCTCTCTGTTGTAATTTACTTGTTATGTTTAGACAGCATGGACAATCTCAGTAGATTAGCAACTGGGCTGCCTATGGACCAACCAATCCTACAACCATGAAACTTGCTGTGAACTCCTTAACTAAAATACCTCGCTGGTGCAAGCTTATTTGTAAGAAATGCAGGAACCACATAGCAGTATACTGCAATTGGGTTGTTTAATCATCCACGTGTAATCTCCAACAACTGTTTCTTCATGTACTGACTTAGCAGCGAGAACCCATCCAAATTCCATGCTTATTTGGAGTTCTTAAAGCATCCTTAAACTCCACTGCAGGGATTTAGGGTCCATTTCCATGAGAAGAACCCGTATTCAGCTATAGCCAGGTCAATGCAACTGCTATTCCAGTTAAAAACACATTGCAGGAAATAACTAAGTCGGCGAACCCAGGCTCCAATGCCTGTGCTTCTTTAAAACTTCTCAACCCCTTAATAGAAAGCTAACCATTGGATAGGTAGATTCTAAGGAGAGAAAAAACGGAAGTCAACCCTCTCTTGTTGACTAGCATAGAAGTGGGTGCACATGCCTTGCGTTAGCATTGAACCCAATATTCTATAGCTCTTCCGAATCACCATAGATTTGCATGCTGAGCCGGGAAAGAGCTTCACAAATCAAAGCAGCCGTTAGTCGAAGAGGCGGTGATTTTCATGGGATTTTCTAATTTCCTCCACTGTAGATGGAGAAATTGCTAGATCTAGTAGCTGGAATTATGTTTAGTTGAGGTGGCTTGTTACGTGAATAGGTTAAAATTGAAAGAATTGTTGTAGAAGCGGTTAGGCAAAATTGCAAGAATTGGGTTAAAGCATGCTAGGGTGTACCACTTTTGGCATCAACCTAAAATATCCACTAGGTACTCACATATGGTGATATTGCTTCATGCTCATGATAATGGGTGATATGAAAAGTGCTCTAAGACATTGTCCTTCTATTACTCTCAATCATGAAGCAAAAATATTGACTATTAGCTTTGATCTAGGTACTTTTAATATCAATTAGGTACCTGCAGAAAAAGTACTCAAAAACTACCTGTTAGGTACTGTTTTTGGCACACCCTAACATGCTCTCACCCAATTGTTGTAGCAGGGGTTAGGCAAGTATGCTAAACACTTCCATGATTCAAGACCCAGGGGAATGCTCTCCCACTTGCCAAGACCCCACATTCTAGAAGTTGGGGACGTTTTTTCCCTCAACAGATTCGGCGACGCCTTGGATGCAATGAAGAACCGACGAAGTAGAGCAGAGCTTCAAAGGCATAGAAGGTGTTCAAAATCCAACTAAGAAGAGCAGGACTTCAAGATCCAGTGAAGCAGAGTAGGGCTTCAAGATCTGGTAAAGCAGAGCAGGGCTTTAAAAAGCAGATCCGGTGAAGCAAAGCAGGGCTTCAAGGTCTGGCAAAGCAGAGTAGGCCTATAGCGAGATTCAAAAATGCTCTGCTATGGCGAGCAGAGGAAATGGATTAGAAGAGTTAGAAGACTTACGCATGAATAAGTGACCATTTGTGTGCATCTGCTTCATTTGAAGAACTGGCGGCGGCCAGAAAATGAAGAACGCTAAAAACAAAATGAAGAACCCTAACCTGCACTGCCGGTCAGGAGGAATGCATTAACCCAAGTTGTATTTCGCAATATTGGACTGCGCCACGTGGCGCCACGAAAATACATGCCAGGACAAAAATGGACCCAACTTCTAGAATGTAATGAACCTGGCTCTGATACGATGTTTGAAATATGAAAGAGACAACAAAGAAGAGCTAAGGAATGCAACACTTTTCCCACAACAAGATGAAACTTTATTCATTATATATATGAGATCAATATGTATTACATATATGTATAGGAGCCCTATTAGACAAAGGCGCTTGCAAAAGGTTCAAAGGTGCACGTCTCCTATAAAAGAGAATCCAAACAGGAGCGAGGAGCAGGCACTGCAAAAACAAAGAATGTTCAATTAGATGTAACAAGATGCTAATGCATCAACAGGTTGCCCGTTAGAAGACCCATTGATGCATTTGACAACTACGTACATTGTAACATTATAGTCATATGCGTTTGCACTTCTCTACTTCACCTTAACACACTGCCCCTCAAATTTATAGTGATCCAACGGTTGAGATCAAGCTTGAAAAGTGATTTACTAGAGCCTTAACACACTACTACTTCATAAACCCTAGGGTGTTATGAAGTTTAGGATCCACACCGATTTTGATGGTGATCGGACGGCCCAAAACTCTCGGGGCGGTGTGTTAAGGGCGATAACGCCCTGGCCCTCGGATGTTACTTCAAAAAAAAAGGGCCATCAAAATGGCCCGGGCGTGTGCTACGCTGCACATGCTCGCCATTTTGATGGCCCTCAAGTTTTTTTTTTTCAGTAACACCCTTGGGCTAGGGCATTATCTACACCATGTCACCATGGCATGTAAGGAAAAACAGCCAGATGCCGGGAGTTGGTTACTAGGGGTATACGATGATGATCCCCGACGTGATAGAACTTAAAAACCTATACATGTCCTCCGCATTGGGATAAACAAGCTAGTCTATACAAGATTGGTCTAGTATGGACCTTAAACAAGTACTAAAAAATCAATGGGACTATGGCAGGTGGCACTAGGATGGTGACGTTGAAAAAGCAATGCCCTTAGAGTTGCATGTAAAGCAAATTTTTTGCCCAACGGATGTGTGGTGAGTTGGTATAGGCCTAGTAATGCCAAATTAAATGTGCATTTACTCGAGGGTTCAAACCTTGGCAATGTCACTTATATTTGAGAGTTGGTTACTAGGGGTATATGATGATGATTCCTGACATGGTAGAACTTAAAATCCTATATGTGTCCTGTGTAGAAGCACGAAAGGGTATCTCATATTTCTTGTATAATGTAATAATAGAGTGAACTAGCTAAGTGTATTTAGGGGGAAGAAAAAATTGTTTACATGACATTTAATGCTGGCAACCAATGTGAGATTTCGCATTTAATTATAGAAGAATGGCGTGCGTGATTTAATTATAGAAGAATGGCGTGCGTGAATTTGAATCGAGCCCGGACGGATTTGCCTCCATCGAATTCTTCAAGCACAGAGTATCCAATTCGAATTCTCAATGGCCGCCCAAATCAGAGCGACCTCAATCAGATTATTAGAGCGACCTCAAGAATCAAAAAGCCCCTTTGATCTTCTTCTTTTTGGTGGTTGAATTCATGAGCAAGCTATGGAAT
>JAANSK020096907.1:0-16166 GCA_011763485.2 Isoetes engelmannii | reverse complement strand
AGTTATCAGAGCCAAAGATCTGTTTGCCAGAGAAGTTTGATGGTACCCGATCTAAGCTTCGGGGATTCTTGAATCAAGTTCGGCTTGTAACATGCATCCAATGCTCTTCTTCATCAACAAACATCTTTTCCATCTGTTAGGGTACTTGTTCCAGTCCAGAATCCAAGCATTATTATGCAAATAAGTGGTTGATATGATCCTCAACACAGCCAAATTATAGGATTCTATGAGTAGATTACATGGTCGCCGCTTGTAACCTTGAGAAATAAGAGATGAAATAGTTCTACACCGTTTAACAGCATTGAGATAATTTTTATTAACAAAAGGTCGTGGAAAAGTGTTCAAAAAAAGATATGTTCTAAATCTGACGTGTGGCGTCGCAAATGGTCGTATCACATGCGACGGGTCTGAAGGTATTAGAAAGTCCTACCTAGATCAAAATATTTAGACTCTTCTCTAAAACGATATCTTTGACACTTACTCTCGCAAGAAAATTCTTCCTCTAAGGAGAACCTTCTAAGAATATGTAGGAATCTAACAAATCACAGACCAAATGAATACTTCTCCCTTGACTCAATAATTCTAGGTTTGTTAAGATTATTATCATTATCATTATCATTGTTTTAAGTAAATGTAATGGCAAAGGCTCGACACATTTGAGTGTGTGGAATTAGAGTTTTTATCTAGGCCATGAAAAAGTAATGTTCCCTTCCTTTTTATTTTCCTTATGTGGCTCTTTTGTGGGTTGCATATGCATATGAAAACGTGTGTGAGTTTGCAATAGTAAGGATTGTGTAAATTTGGGTCGGTTCCCTCATGCACTTTTGTTCGAAATGCAGCAGAAATCCACAACACGTAACTTTCATGGCCTAAGAATTACTTCTGATTACTGCCCAAGTTATATATAGCAACTTCCAGCTTAAAAAATATTTTGGCGGAACTTTGGTGGCGCCGCCAAGAGCTTTTTCCCCTGTTTTTTTTTTTTTTTTTTTTTTGCTCTATTTTTGCGCAGATGTCTCTGTTTTTGCGCAGCTTTTCCCCCGTTTTTGCTCTGTTTTTGTGCAGATTGAGGTTTCCTCTGTTTTTGCACAAATTGAGGCTCAACTGCGTGGGTTTCCTCTGTTTCCATCTTCAACCCGGCCGCTGCAGGATAAGCATAAGGTAGTTCCTTGGATTTTGATTTTGGAGGTAGCCAAAGCTCAGTTTCGAAACTAAAGCTCAAGAATCTTTCCTAGATGGAAGAATGCCTGTCCAAAAGCCCCTGTAATTCTGCTTCAAAAGCTTGTTGGATTTTTGGATCTGTTCCTTGTTGAACTTTGAACAGAGCTATCTGATCCACCACTGTTATTGCCATGGTTGAATTTCCTATTAATTCCTGCACCAAAACGAACTAATGAAACTTGTTAACTAGTTTATAAATACCATGCATATTTGATGAAGAAGAGGGCGTACCTTGAACTCGATTTAATTGAATTAACATGAGCCTTTCTGTCATTTTTATAGGGGGCACACAAATGTTAACGCTTACTTACAGGGAGGTCATTTTCACCTTGGTGTTACCACGTCCCAAACTCACACACGCATTTGAGACCTACACGGTTATTTTAGCTTTGTGTGGCTGCAATGAGGCACGTGGCCTTAACATATCAGACAAACCTTATCCCCAACACATCAGCCGAAAATATGCAACTCTTATCACCGTTTTATAGCACGTTTGCACAACCCGGGGTTGGCTCTTAACTCGTTCTGAGGCTATCCACGTTGCCGGATAAGATTTATGTGCAGGTAGAGAGCATTAGAATCGTTAGATCTGATCGACGGTGAGAGAAATACAAAGAAATTCCAGGTGTTCATGGGTAGGAAGCTCTAGATTCGTCTTATGACATTCTATATCTTCCTGAATTTTTTTCCCCGGTTTGCATATTTGTTCTTTTCTTGATCGTGTAGTCTGTTCTATTCTCACAAAGAAAATTAGGGTGATCTGTATAATATCTTCCCAAACAACTGGGGTGGAAATGGGCGTTAGGATGATACCTAATGAATAACCAGTTGCAGTTTCATTGCATCCAGACTTTGGATTATGATCTGGAAAAGCCGCTTCTGCCTGATAATCTTAATCTTCATGGGATCCACGACAGATAGTCTAGATGCATGTTGATTGGCAGTTCCACGCAACATGTCTAGATTCGTCGAAAGATATTCCATCTTTTAATATATATCTTGTACTTCTGGAAATGAATATAATGATCAGTAAATGCACTTCTTAGCTTACATAGCACATTACTAGTAAACATGCAAAGATGTCCCTCTGTGGAAATGGTCAACTGAAAAGAGCATTTAAAACTGTAGAAACACTGAATCCAAATACATGGATTTTCTTAGAATCTTCTATTCGTTTGTTGAAAGAGTGCACCAAGACTAATGCTACAGCAGAAGGGAAACGTATCCATTCCAATACCATGAGAAGTTCAGTGGATCCTAATATAATCATGTGGAACATGCTTATATCTGTATGTAAAATGTGGTAGACTTGAAGAAGCTTGTGATGTGCTTAACAGCATGCCTATGCGAAACGAATTTATCTGGACATCAATCATCGCAGGCTATGTTCAAAATGGATCTGGTAGAGGGGCTCTGAGAATTCCCCAGCACATGAAGCAAGAGGGAGTATTACAGAACAAAGTCACTTATGTTTGCGCCTTGAATGCATGCATTTGCATTCTCTCTATGCAACATGGTAAGCAATTCCATGCCAGCATTATGCCAGCTTATAAAAGATTCAATTGCAGATTCCAGGAGCAGCAATTAGATTGCATGAACTCACAATCTTTACACTTAAGAGATTTAGCCTTGACTATTTTTTTCGGGCTAAATGAGCATGGTATTTGGGGCTGTTGTTTTTGAGGACGAATTTCCCCTGTTTTTTGTTTGGACGGCATGCTACAGGCAAATACCTATGAGTTAAGTTTCATACAGATTCAGGCTCCCATTGTATGCTCTGCCTCACGAGCATATAAGCCATGCATATAGAAATAATTATCTCTGATATTTCCCTCTTCTGATAGCATTCCAAAAGCATATCTTCATAGGATGCCTTAGGCAAAGAGCATATAAACCATCTCTTAAGCATCTCTGTTAAATGCTACTCTAATTTCTGCATATATTCTGCAAAATGATGCCAGGCTGGCCTACTAATGAGAATAATTTCAGTTGTAAACATGTCTTGAGCAGAAGACATTATTTAAACATAAGAAGAAAGAAGCAACTATGGAATAATTTTTGTTACATAGGTTGTGCCGAATTCCAGTATTGCAGGCAGAAATAGTGCAGTGGCTTATGCAGTCTCCTATGCATACCAAAGGAAACAAGGATGCTAGTTTAGAATTGTTTCCACAGATAGCTTCCAGGTTGTTAGAATCTGAAGGTGAGTTTTGTTAGAAGATTAGAAATGCTATAAGCTGTTACATTTAGCAATATAACTAATGCATGATATAATGCATTGGTTGCAGGGTATGCCCGGCATGGGCACGGCCTTGCTGTCATGCATCTTCTTATAAAAGTCACAGATTTGAACATTCTCAGAGCATGTAGCACTATAAAACCAATTGGACATGGCAGGATGCTACATGATCACAACAAATTCCTGAAAATTCCAGGACCATCTGCCATCATGTGAACTATAAAAGAAGGCACAACCATTGTTTTAAAAAGTGGACTTGAAAAGGGTACTTTGCTTGCATGTATGTAATATATTGTTGCCTGTGACCTCAATCGTTTTCCCCAGCTTCTAGATTCTAAATATAACCTTAGCTCAGTGGAAGTACATCGCGAACTAGATTTGCCTGGATGTAAACGATGAAAAGTTTAATCAGGCTGAGGTTTTCATGACAAATAGACATGTATGTATGATTGTGCATATATGTTGTGTCATAGGCTCTGAGTAAAATTATATCCAACATGTACTTGACCATCATTTATATGTGTGCAAGCTCATGTACTTGACCATCATTTATATGTGTGCAAGGTTCTCGGGGGAATGGAGCAAACGCTCGTGTATCTTTCAGAAGTATTTGGGATGTTATGTGTGCTCCAAGCCTCCAAGTTTTAGGCATAATCAATGCTGCTTACTTCTGCCAAATGTTAGAGCATCCATGAGCACACTTTGTAGATTATACCAAAAATATGTGGGCTGAACATATGCAAGGGAAAATAGAGCAGATATGTATTTTATGCTCTCTCTCTCTCTTTTACAATGTGTAAATGTCCTATCGCTATTAGAGACATGTAAATGTATGTGATGAGAATTGAGGATCTGAGGGCCTGCATTAGAAGAGCCAAAGGTTAAGGGCTAAAAATGTAGCATGCAATTAATGTGTTGAATGGTGCCAGCGAACTGTTTTTTGATTAGACTCTTCCTAATGATCGTTTCTATACAATATGGGGCTGGCATTTGTAGTAATTCCTTGCCCTTGCTTATTATGTATCTACAATTCCTTTGTGCATGCTTTGTTTCTGAATTTTGTAGTAATTCCTTGCCCTTGCTTATTATGTATCTACAATTCCTTTGTGCATGCGGTGCACCGTACGTGCAACATTTCCTTTATATGGAATGCATGCTGGCTGGTATGGACCCTTCAGACACATTATGGATCTGCCACTTTGAACTAGCAGACTGCTGCTCGTTTTACAGGTATGTTACCATATTGATTCATCCTAATTGTTGGTACACAAAATAAGATATTATGTGTAAGTCGTTGGCCTATCTTATAACCTCTTAACAAACTTCATTTAATGTTCAGAGTGCATAATGTCATGTTAAGTTGTCAAGAGATTGAAGACAATTTCATTTGGCATATAGTATTGGGAAGAAGATGATAGAAATATTATGCATGGTCTTTATTTCAAATTAAGATACCAACTAAAGTCCTAAGCAAAATAACCAAAATTAAAATACCAACTAAAGTCCTAACCAAAGTAACCAAACGTGCTTTTGACTAGTTTTTTTTTTTTAAAGAAAAAACGTAGACCATCAAAACAAACTAGCCGAAGGGCAGGCTTGGGATAAGGGTTAGGTCGGTGATGGTGACAAGTACTTTTCCCCCTTTTTTTTTCTTTTTTATAAAAAAAAAATATAGACCATCAAAACAAACTAGCAGAAGAGCAGGCTTGGGATAAGGGTTGGGTGGGTGATGGTGACAAGTACTTTTTGTAGTTCAGTCTACACGAATGCATCTCTTAAGAGCTATGACTTTCGTCCACGCGTCGAATACATGAGTTTCCACGATACGTTCATGTAAGGATCTGGTAAATATAACAACTATGGTATTTTTTGGAGTGCACATTGTAAGAACGAAAGCAGAATTTTCAACTAATGATATTTCTTGTGGATTTTCAGTTTTTCCTCAATTGTTTTATTCACGAGTGAATCAGCTAGAACCATATCCAGGCTTATAACTTTTATTGAACACATAAACGTTCATTGTGGTTAGATCGTTGCTAAAACTTCCAGATTCAGCAACTCTATTAAAGCTTCCAGTCCAGCAACTGTAACAACAATGAACAAACACCCGGCATATTCATATCCCTAACCAAGTGCATTGCAGATGCTTCCAACCCTCCCTCCCTACTCCATGCATCACAATTACCATGACATCAACTCCCATACCTCAGTCTAACAATCTCCACCATTTAAGTAGGCAATGTAAATGGCACAAATGCCTGCCTGCATAAGGAATTGTTCAGAAATATGCTAACATATCCACTTCCTGGTCCGTTTGCTGCTAATTTCGCAAAGCCGCCACTAGGTGTTTTAAGTATGGCCTGGAAAAGAGCTTTAAATAGAACTTTGAATGAGCAGTTAAGAGCTTATATGACAGAAATAATTAGTGCCAAATCTGCTTGGCTACAAACAAACCAAGAATTCTGTATGCCTCTTTTTGTTGACAACAACATAACCATTTCCTCTCTGTCCAAGCCATCGCCTTTTTATTCTATTCTATTTTCATTTATTTCCATTTTGGAGTTCTTCATTCTCAACCTTTTTAGGGGAGAAACATGTCCATGATTTCTTTATAAACATCAGAAGACTCATCAATATGATTTCCTTAAGAACATCAGACGACTCATTCGTGTTCCCCATCATTGTCATCATGGTATGCATCATGAACTAGATTATTTCAATGATCTGCTCATGGACGATCCTACCTTGTGCTATGCCTTGCTTGCCACATGCTTTTACGATGCTCACAAAAATAAACTTATCTGGTATTATGCCTCCCTCACACATATTATCGTAAGAACTTAAAGCAGAAGTTGCACGTTCATGTTGGAAATGGGCCAACATCAATATGTTCCACAACACAATATCATGTCCTGGCAGAACATGAGATGCTTTGTTGATTCAGGGATCCATATTTGGTGAACAAGGGTACTGTCAATGACAACATCATTTGTAAGTTGACACGAAATAACAGGGCTGTGACAGAACCTTCTCGACTCAATCTTTCCTTCATTTCCACATATTTTAACTTTATTTGGTTGATGCCCTTCTCTTGCATATCCTGGAACAAATAGAGCAGGCAAACCATTGAAACTTTTGCATGTTTAGGCTAGTTAGGACAATGGTACACAGTCCTACAAACATCAAGTCAGAGAAACCAACAGGTCGTCATCCCAAGAAAGTGCTTCAAAAGAGGGTGACGGGGAGGAGGTAAGCCTTATCAACACCTCGAAAAAACTGCATTAAATCTTTATACTATCAAGCCAGTGAAATTAAAGGTAATCATATGTTAATTTGTCCAGGAAGAAAAAAGTTGAATACTATTTCAGAGACTTCAACCTCCAGCATGAACACATAATTCAGCCTTATTTGCGACATGTTATGACATGTTTCCAGGATTGGTTCGAGTTGTTGCACGTATGCGCTTGAGTTCCCATCATCTTATGATAGAACGAGGCCGTTGGCTTAAAATAAATGCAGAGCAAAGATTCTGTGCTTGTGGGCAAGATATAGATAACATAAGAGCATGTAATATATTTTTGCCCCAGGCATGACGCCATTCGCGCAAAATATCCTATGGTAAATTGGAGCATCCCTATGCACAAATTGTTCAAGGAATTGTCTACATTACCAGCACTAGATTATTCGCTTTCGATTTTGATATAAACTCGGCATGTTTGTCCCATATCCTGCGGGCTTCCGTGGACATTAATAAAATTTCTATTCTATTCTATTCTATTCTATTCTATTCTATTCTATTCTATTCTATTCTATTCTATTCTATTCTATTCTATATACAGGTAGAGGCAAATAAGAATCCTACATTCTCCTTTCTCCTTTGCATAAAGGAGTATGTGAATTAGCCTGCCTAAAGCAAGCACTCCAAGTGCCAAAAATGGATGCAACTTCAAATGAGCTGCATATAAGAAATCGGTTCAGATCATTGTAAAGCCAAAGATAGCGTTAAATGTTGCATTTACTGAATATACAGCTGGGTTTAAACCGTATACATCAACAACATGAATTAAGGTTATCAGTATAACCACCGAAAGTAGCTTATGACAACAGCTTGAAACATCACATAATTACCAGCGTTTGTGGTTCAAGATCTTACTTGATATTGGCACAGTTGCAACATAAATAATGACAAATCTTTCTCTTTCTATACCTTCATCAGACATAAACACATCCTCACCACTCACGGAAGCATCTATAGCCATGCCAATAAGCTTCATGAGATGCTTGCATTGTCATCAAATGCATGCACAATGTGAGCATTGTGCGTCATGAACTGCAAGCAAGCAAATAGTTATGGGACGATGTTCCTTCAATAGTTGTGCACACTGATTCTTCTCAATATAGACAATACATCCATTTTCTGCCTTGTCCATTGAGAGATGTATTTCTTTTTTCTAGAAAATGAAATGTCTACATGAAACAAAGTAGAGAGGATTTTAATAATTAACAAGAACTAAAAAGCAGAGAAAACATGGTGCAAAGCCCAATCTAAACAGGCATTACCTCGGTGACTATTGTTCTATGCGGTTTGATCTTTAAACACCATAGCCTGGTTATGAAAAGGGCCTGCAGTTGTACATCAATTATGCAGGGAAGATATTTTTAAGTCATAGATTTGAGATGAAGATGGATGCAAACATTCTTATGGAGGCAGGAGTTGTCCAGGCTTGCAACATTTCTGGATATCAACACAGAAATCCTGTGCATGTAAATTTTGTTAAGACAAGAATATATTGAGGGAAGGTGTTATTCAATTTATGCAGTTCTTAAGGATATTCATGGGCCTATGTAACTTTTCTAGATACAAAAAATGGAATCATGTGCAAGTAAGCAGATGGCTTATGGTATCAAGACAAGAATATCTTTGCAGCTCTTGTGAAGTTCCTATGAATGTTAAGAAAATCTTCTTAAGACAAGGAACATGTTGGGTATCAGTCAGACCAATACTGGTCTCCAGTTCAATATATCATCATTGTTTGGAAATGGATTTTGGTGGTTCTAAATGCTGCAGCAGATATCAATGCTTCAATGAGGAAAATGGGCAAACCTCATCTAACAGATGGACTAGTTGTTGTAACTAACCCACCAAGTTCGTAAAGTAATGGAAATGTATGAATGACAAGAGATTTGCAGATTCAATTGGATGTAGAATAATGCTTGTGGAGATCAATAATTTGTACACATACTCTATGTACATGCATAGCAGATCATATAGAATGGTGGACATGCAGATGCCACAATGTGCTAAAAGAAAAACAATAAAACAAAACTCCAGTTCCCTGCAGGCAGGTGGGTTCACATGAGGTGGCTTTGCAGAAGCCACATATATTTCTAGAGCATTCTCCTGTAGCAAATCAATTAATTCTAAAAATTCAACTTATGTATTATACTTTCTAAGTGAATGCTTAGAATACTTACTTATTAGTGGGTTGTGATTAGAATGAACTTAAAAAAGTGGTCATCCAAGTGGATGATACTCGAGTAGGTTCTCTCGCATCTAAAACAGAATGGAACAAATATAAGAGTCATAGCATGTTGTTCAATCAAAGCAAATGCCAATAGCTCTGATGCTATTTTATTCGATACTTGGTAGGAACCCTGATATAACATACAACTACAGATCATGCAACATCCAAGAGTAAACATTGGTTACTGGATACAGTAAATGAAAATAATTAGCAGGCCCAAGCAGTCTTCTACGCAGTTACATAGATGCAGGCTTACTGTTTGCCAAGCCATCTTCATCTCGCATGCCACTATAGACTCTTGACACATACATCTTATATTGTACAGAATCCATTAGCTAAATTTGCAGAGATTTTTAATATACGGCTTGGGCATGCACGTTAGATATCAATAAACATCAAATTTTGTCATGCTTCATAATTAAAGAAATTATGTATATAATGTAAGCAAAAACATAGGGACACGGATGATATAAAAGTGTAACTCCTATGTAAAGAATGCCTGCATATTGCTTGCCAATACTTAGTCCATAACAGGGGAAAACATGAAGTTGAACCTAGTCAAATAAGATAAAAGTTTAAAATCTACCTTAATTGAACAATTTTTATTGAAAAACTTATTGTGTTGCCAAAAAATTCATCAACGATCAGCATGGCTAGGACCAATAACACTGTTCAGCATTGCTGCGAAACATGTCTTTGACGCAAATTTGAAAACGTGGTCATCCAGAGAGTACTGCAAATATTTTATGAAGTTCAACTAGCAGGCAAAATGATCAACGCGGCAAGATACAAGGTAAAAGGCAAAAAACCACGACTATTGAGCATTGCCAGTTGCATTGCAAAACATATCTTTGACCCAACTTCAAGTGATCTTGCAGAGAGCCAAAGGCAAGATACATACTTCAAAATATACATACCCAAGCCAAGATTGACAACTTACCTCTTTTGCTTCCGGAAGAAAATATGAAGGCAAGCTATTTCACGACTTTTTTAATATTTCTAAACTGTGGATGCACGCTTGTAGAAGTGAAGTTGATGCAGTTGTACGAACTTTTTCTAGGATTTCCCTGAATAACATGTATTCTGCTGAGAAGAGGTCGATCGAGGTCGGGAAGGGGAATCTTATTGGCCAAAAGTACCTCACTCAGTCCACATACACTAAAGTAATTAGGAAAAAACCATGTGTTGAAAGTGCTTATTGGGGTTGGTGAAACTAGCCAGCATTAGGCTTGGCATTGTTTCATGCCATTGGCTATTTCATCACCATAAAAAGGAGTAACACATGATATTTATCATCCATGCAGTTTATAAGTACAACTTCAGTCCTAAGCAATCCAATAGGAACTATGGTTTTATTTAAATGTAGAAAAGGAGTATCTTTATTGAAGTCATGGTTTCAACTAGAGCATATATATATCACTTATGGTTTTTATTTAAATGTAGAAAAGGAATATAAGTCATGGTCTCAACGTGAGCATATAATCAGTTGGAGGACTGAAAGAATTTGGAGAAGAGCACAACAAGTTTCTTACCCAAACCAAAGAGCCAAGAAGACCAAGAACTTCTAACAAAATCAAACACAACATACTGATCAGCATAGCCACAAATCTCCTCCTCAAAGTGCCTTCTACAGATCTTCATCAAAACAGCATTTTGGTAGAGACCAACATAACCATGATCAAATCCACCACCATAAGCATGATACATGGTCAATCCAACACCAGAAAAGGAACAACAAGCATGCTTCTCAATACAAGCCACTGATGAAGCATCTTGGGCAGGTTTAAGTGTGAACAATGCGCCGCGAAAAGCCGAAAAACTTAGCACTGGATCATCAACTTGAGATTCCCAGCTCAAAAACACTACAGTAATATTGTTAGGCTTCATGATGCTGTTAAAAAGATGGGTGTGCTGTGGAGAAGCCAAATAGGCCTGTTGGGATTCTTTGCTTCTGTGTCTCACATATACTCCATGGCTGAATGCACTGTTTTCTTCTGCAGATCTTCCTCCTGCAAAACTTATCACTCCATCTAGTTGGCTCAGCCCCTGTAATTCTGCTTCAAAAGCTTGTTGGATTTTTGGATCTGTTCCTTGTTGAACTTTGAACAGAGCTATCTGATCCACCACTGTTATTGCCATGTTGAATTTTCTATTAATTCCTGCACCAAAACGAACTAATGAAACTTGTTAACTAGTTTGTAAATACCATGCACGTTTGATGAAGAGGACGTACCTCGAACTCGATTTGGTTGAATTAACATGGGCCTATTCTGTCATTTTTAAAGGGGGCACACAAATGTTAACGCTTACAGAAACTGCGACTGTTATGATACGACTCTTTGGATTCCATATCAGACGAGAGCATTACGTTCATAATTTTTGCCTTTCTTTTTTCCGTTTTTTTTTCCTTTGCTTTGGCCATCTTGGCCTTCAATCGATGCTAAACCAAACCGGCAGATTCCATCATTTCCTGCCTGCAGACTGCGTTTGAAGGTCGGCTATGGCGGGTTCTAGAACCTCTACAAACTACATGGCATAACCAGGTCTTTAAGTTCACCATGCAACTCCTCTCCAGATAGTACATAAAGGTCAAGAACATCGGACCTAGATAAGTGGAAATCTAAAGTACCATTCATTAGAGCCCTATAAGGTGCTCGCATTAGCAACGCCACCATATTTACATTTTGCTACGAATGCTAAAAGAGAGAGATTTTTGGCATATTTCTTACATTTTGCTACAAATGCTAAAAGAGAAAGATTTTTGGGTGAACCCGGGGAATGGCTTCTCTGTACCACTAATTACAATAGAATCGACTAACATCTTTCAGAATCTTAATTCTATCATTTGAATGATTTTTTAATGAAATAAACGACGAAATAAGAGGCATAAGGTGATGTGTATATTTAATTTTGATGGTTTTAGGGTGATATGATGAAAGTACTCACTGAGGAAAAGCTTCAAAATTTAATGTTTAAGCTGGAATAAACATGTTATGACATCCAAAAGATTCTAACTGTATCTGATAATGCATTAAGTTATAAGAACTGCAGTCCTCATCAAAGTACCACATTGCTTACGCAGTTCCAAACCGAAATTAAGTTGCTTGCAATACGCTGGTAACTGCATCATTCAACAATTTCTGCAGTGCAGGCTCGTCTGATTTGATATGTGTCATATGTGGTTTTAATTCGATGGATGCAATTGAAGGGAAAAGAAATGTTATTGTTATCGTAGAAGCAGAAGGGAACTCAGATGTTTCAGTGACACGAAAATCTGATAAACCTCTATCCCTTAATGCCTGAAGTAGCATCTCCATGTTTACTGTGCCCCAATAGCACCTCAATTCATCATGGGGGAATTTTGATGGGGCTGCTTTCTCTACTATGAATTTCCCATTACGTACGTCTAAATTAGCAGTCAAATGTGCCACATCCAGCGAACCTAATGTTGCCGACCTTGTCCGAAGTGCTAAATCTGCACACATATTGATTTGGGTTTCCTGCAGTGTATCTGGAATCTCGAAGGACTGCTCGGCAGAGTAAAAGGCTACAGCTGATCCAGATTCAATATTCAAAGATTTCAAGCACTCTGGAACCTGTGAAATGAGTGGAAAGCTTGAACGTCCATAGGGCAAAAAATGGCTATCAAAAAATTTGCTACTCACAATGACAAGTTTTGGTTGTAATCTTCTAATAATAGTTTCAACTTCATTCATCCTGCATGAATGCAAAGAGAACATAGGGATAAGACAGCATGCAAAAGGCATCATGCATGTACAAATATTTAACCTACATTACCTGAGACCTGAAACTGATGGTAACTGTAACACGTGAAAACATGAAGGCTGGAAAGCTGATAACATCATCTCTGCATCGCCAATACACTGGCAGAGACATAAGATAAGATAATGTTATTGACTTTTCTTTTACATGATTCCACATACAAGGATTGACTGACGTACAGATGAGGAAGATCATAATAAGAAGTTTTTTTTTTTGAGAGGGGGCGGTAATGAAATGTAACCACAACACATAATATGAAGGTGCTACAGAAGCCAGGCATAATGACTGATTCCAGACATATTAATATGACATTATGGAAAAATAAAAAGCTGCCTCATAATTCTGGCCTTTAATAGATCTCTACATAACTAAAAGTCCAGTTAGTAATAATTTAGCCCAGCATTCAGGTAATTTCCTTCGTTATCTACACACATCAAAAATCAAGTTTACGTACCTCTGTTAAAATAACCAAGCAACCTGTTCTTGACTGCCAGCGTTGCAGTAGTTGCACAGCTGGACCCATCCGTAAACTTGCATGAGTGCAGAAAATTACAGATGGTTCTTGCCAGATGCCCCTAGAGCAAAATAAACCAAGATGTGAGAAAACCTCACTACCAGAAAACAAGATGATTACTAAGGAGCAAATACATATATCAAATAATCAAACACAGAAAGGGATAATCCAAGAAACATGAATTTAGAAACATGGTGTTCGTTGACCCAAATCATGGACCCCATGGTTTGGATCAACCTATGATGAAAAAATTGAACTGGAATAGCTTATTGCATTTAGTATCTGTCGGCTCACAAGAGATCTGGTGATGATAGCGTTGAAAACTGGAAAAGCTTCTTTTGCTTCAATAAATCCACATGGGCAAATAACGATTCCCCTGCATATAGCTGCTCAAAAAAATTAGCAACAGAAAATGTGGCAATCCACATTAAAAAACAATGGAGCACCTTCTGTTGACGAGGTGGAGAAAGCCATTCTGGAATGGTGTTGGTATATGCCAGGAACTCATCAGCAACAGGAGAGACATAGATTATAGGTATGTGCCTGTTCAACCATCAACTTCACATAGCATATTTATAAGCCATGGAATGGTCAACTCTATAGTTTAGGAAGCAATATAAACGATGATTAAGGTACATTTCTACGCAAAAGACTACCCTATCCTACACATAGACTACAGGAAAATTATTAATGGCTTGTGCTGGAAAGAATGTCCCAAAATCATGGTTTCTTGTGGAAGCATACCCTAATGAAGCAGATAAAAAGTAAGCAGCAAGCTCCTCTAAAAGTTCGAGCAATAAACTTGATGGCCCAATTGGTATCAGAACAGAATCTCCTGACCGAACAGCATCTGCAGCAGCTTTGCATGCAAACAAGATATTGTTCTTCCAATCCTGTTCTGATGTTGGTGTTGGCACCATCTTTGCCTCCGTCTTTGAATGACCATTTGCCAATGTTTGTGACCGTCTCCAGGGTGGAAGTGCAGTTGACATCTTTGCATTAGCAGAGGATGCATCATGGTTGTTCAGATTCCCTAGTATAAAGGGTGTTTTATTGACCTTGCTCGAAATCAAATTATCATTTTTGCAATGATTTATGGCTCGAACATCTGAAAATAGTAATATGTGACCACCTTCGAGAGCACCCATGTTTAAACCTGCAGCATGGCTTGGAATGGTTGTCGATGTGGCTATGTATGTGAGGTGCATCCATGGTGCCTTCATGACCCAATTAGATGCACCCAGGAATCCAGAACTTGAAGCTTTGATCACCAATGAATCACCGACAATCACCTCCTCCCCATATCTCAATGGTTGAACCTTTTCCATACAACTTTTCAAATCCTCTGCACTGCAAAGAATTGTAACTATTACTATCTATTTCTACTACTTCAATCGAACTTCACAAAAGTCAACAGGCCCAACCTGTAAAGTTGATTCCAGTTAATTATATCTACTCCATCATCGCCACAGATAAAATTTTGAATTTCAGATGGTAGCACATCATTGTGAATCCAAGTTGGAGTCTTCTCACAGTTTAAGCGCCCAAACGCCTGAGTATACTGCTTTTGACCAGCAATAAGCTCTTCCATCATCATGCGACCGAACTTGGCTGTAACATCCGTTGCATATATCTGCAAAAAGAGATTGTTAAAACATGCCAGGAATATAATAACATGCATGATATGAGACATTGCTACCAACAGGAAGCATTGAGCACTAAACAGAGACATTTCTTTACAGCGAGCAATTAGCGTACCAACAAGATACAATTTATAGAATTGAATTTGAACCTTAGATCTAGCCTGAGACTACAACATCTCTAAAGATAAGATAAAGCTTGCTGATCTGATCCCAAGAGTGAGGTATATTCATTTATCGGTCACAATCAAAGTTAACTCAGAAGGGAAATTTGTGTAGAGTCATTGGGCAGATTTCACCTAGAACTTCTGTTCATACTCACCTTGGCATTGAACTCTGGCATTCGAGCAATGAGAGGAAGAGCAAGCATTGCTGATGGATTTGAAATAATAACAGCATCCAACATTGCAACGTCCACCATGCCAAGATCCGCAGTCTTGTACCATGGAGGCTCATTAATCAAATCACCGACTAAAGAAGCTTTCTTTGAGGTGGGCTCATGAGGGAGCACAGCGGGTAAGAAAAGCTGAAGAGCAGAAAGATCAAATGGGCATTCCAGGAGCAACCTGACACCGCAGATGTCTACTAAATGACAGGAAGGGCCACATGATCCAGCCAATCCTTTCCTTTGCCCAAGCACCCTCTGTATATAGAGAAGAAAGGAAGAACGTCACTTTCCAAGTTAACGTGAAATAAAAGACACGGATGCTTACAATTCTCATGTTGATCAGGCGCTGTTGCAGTTCGATTTTGTTCCCAAGCTCCGTCTGCTTCCTTTTCGGCCCTTGAAAAACCCTAGGGTTTTACCCTTCATAGGAATATGATATGCCATATCTTACCATGATCAACCTTGGTTCTAGTGCGGTTTCGGATAGAGGGATGGTTTTTCTAGGGGCAACCACGGGCTTAGATTTATTTAGGGGATCATATGCCATGGATAGTGTAAGAGCAAGGGCTCAGAAAATATTTGAGGTATAACCACAAAATTTGCCTGTGTATATGCTAGGATATACCGGATTTTCTATATATTACAGCTCAAAAATACCGGATTTTTAGCAGGCTTGCCTAACCTGACCTGACCTGAATGCTCAAATTCTAGCCTATCACGTGTCGCAACACATCAGCTAGTTTCAACTCCAGCCGTCCGATCTGTTAATTTTCAATCCTACGGCCGAGGAAATTAGAAATTCCTGAAAATTCCTTCCCCCTTCTCCTCCGACAGTATTCGATTCATGTGCAGCTCC
>JAANSK020096796.1:0-16167 GCA_011763485.2 Isoetes engelmannii | reverse complement strand
GATATCCTCATCTTTTATGCGTATTTGATGATAACCTGACTTCAAGTCAATCTTGCTAAATATGCAAGCACCACGTATCTCATCAAATAAGTCATCAGCTCTAGGCATTGGAAACTTGTCCTTCAAGGTTAGTTTATTGAGGGCTCAATAATCAATGCACATTCGATATCCGTTGTCCTTCTTTTTGATCAAAATAATGGGTACACCAAAAAGAGAACAACCAGGACGTATTAACTGACGATCCAGCATCTCAGTTATCTGCTTTTCAAGCTCCAGCTTTTCAAAGTGACTAACTCTGTAAGGGGCCATCTTGGGAGGTTTTGCATTATCTTGCAGATGTATGGCATGATCCTCAGGGCGATGGAGTGGAAGATCAAGAGTCTCCTCATCCTTAAAGAGATCATTAAACTGTTTAAAGAAGTTATACAGCTCCAGAGGAACTTGCGATGGAGGATCTGAATCCCTCAGATATATAAAGTAAGATTTTGCATCACTTTGTACCAACTTCTTTGCCTCAGTGTATGATAACAAAGGCTCCGTTTGGAATTCATGGTTAGAATATAGCTTCAAGGGATGACCATCGACGAAGATCGTCACACTCCGCTCACGGTAATTCGGCCTGGCATCAAATTTTTCTCTCCATCTGATTCCTAGAATCACGTCCATGGTTCCTAGAGGTGCTAGGATTAGTGCTCTATCTTTAGAATGCTGCCCTATTCTTAGGGGAGTCATTACAAATTTGTCACATGGCTATCGGGACCTTTCAACCCTTGAACTACTGTAACCTGTGTTTGCAAGTTGTAGACGTTCAAGTCCAACTCATTCACCAGATCTTGCGATATGAAGTCATGAGTGGCCCCATCATCAAGCCAAACTGTTATTTCTCTATCTTTTATGTAACCTTTCATTTTGAAAAGCCATGTTTTTTATGTGTTCCTATTATCTCCATATAAATTCTTGAAATATGCGATTTGCAATCTCCCTCGTTCTTGTTCGGTAGCAGCTTGTTTTGCTTTATTCCTTTCTTCCCCATCACGAGAAGTTCCAGGTCTATCTTCCACATTATGAGACTGAGCAACTTGTCGCTCTTTAGGTGCAGGTTCCTTGAACTGCACTTTTTTCACTGCTTTGTCCACTAGGCCTGAGTTCTTTGGACAATTAGATTGAAAGTGAGGGCCTCCACATATCCAACAACCAGCTTTGGGTGGTTTGCTCGGATCTTGTTTGGCTTTTTGACCGTTATTCCAACGCTTTCCGTTCCGTCCATATGTTTTTGCCTTCCAATCATCACGCCCCCTTTTATTTCTTTTGTCCTTTCTATTTTCAAACTTCTTACGCTTTTGCCGTTTTTGCTCCTTAGAAGGTGCTCCTTCCCATATGACCAGTTTGCGTGTCTTGGGATTTAATTTGCGCTCCGCAGCTCCAGCTTTCTTTATGGCATCCTCCATGTTTGTTGGCTCAATAAGATCCAACTCTGCAAATATGTCTTCCCTCAGCCCGTTCACAAACTTTCTCAAAAGTTCTTCTTCACTCAAGTTTCTAACTTGAGATCCCAAATGACTGAATTTCATATCATAGTCAGATACTGTCTTTCCATCATCTTGCTTTACAAGATCCCATTCTTTTTGCAGTATCCGATGATAATTTGCAGGCAAATAGTGTGCTTCAAACACGCTTTTAAATTCCTTCCAAGAACTGACAGGTGGCTGCATCAGTCTACGCCCTTGCCACCAAACTTGTGCTTGCTCATCCAAATAAGTATCCATAGCTTGAAGTTTTTCTTGCTCAGCTGCATCTACTCTTTCAAAGAACTTCTCCCATATTCCAAGGAAGCTTATAACCTGCATCAGCTTAACATGTACTCCTCCACTGAAATAAGGCAGATCCACTTTTTCTAGCCATTTGGCAATTTCCCCCTTTTTATTTTGATTTTCCCCTTCAGTAGGATTTTGATTAGGATTTTGTGGCGCTGGATTTTGTGGCGGTGGCAGTGTGGGAATTTGACACCTCAGAGGGTGTCAATAGCCAAAAAATGTGTCAAAGAGACATTTTCCTACGAAAAATGTGTGAAAAGAGACTTTCTTGTTCAAAAAAATGTGTCAAAAGAGACTTTGAAAAATTTTAAATATGTCATTTGAAACACTGTAAAATAGAAAGTGTGTCAAAAAGAATTAAACACTAAATACATTAGAGTTTCCTTGTATAATTTATCTCATATTCAATATAAGGGTACCAAATTTTAAAGTATTTCAAAAAAGATTTATATCGAATATTAATACGCTCGTGAGGTAAGATGCAAAAAAAGGGTACAGAATAGATGCTCATTTGTTGATTTCTTTGTCAGGCAATCCCTATGGGATTGTTGATTAGCATGAAATATTATTTGGCTCAATAAGCTAGGTAAAACAAGGAAAAATAATATTCCTTAGGATTTCGTCCTTGCCATTTCCCTTATACCTATATGAACTTATGAGTTCAAACTTATGGATATAAACTCGGATCTAAACCTTCAACCTTGAGTCAAAATCAATCTAGCCCTGCAGAAATTAAAAGAAAAAATACATACCTCCAAATCCAACACATGCAAAACTTAGATGCTGAAGAACGGTGTCGAGATGGATGAAGGAAGATGCCTCAACTAGTAAGGCACGACTTGAAAACAGAGAAGATGAAAATTTCGGCGGCATGCGCGCAAGAGGTTTTCCTTAGAATCTGGCCACCCAGGTGGCATAGAGAGCCACATGGAGACCCATGAAGAAAAAAAAAGGAAAAAGAAAAACAAGAAACACAATTACATATAAGTTGAAAGATATTTCTACATTTGGTAGCTTAAAAAAAGTGTGTCAATGGTGTTTAAGATGCGTCAAATGAGATGCAAAAAATATAGAAGTGTGTCAATTGACATGTCCAATCCAGAAAAGTGTGTCAAAGGAAATACACTCTATAATTTAAATTTCCCACACTGGGCGGTGGGTTATTAGGCGGAGGATTTGGAGGACTCTGTGGCGGTGGATTCACTGGACTTTGTGGCGGTGGAGAATTGTTTGGAAGCAGAGGCTGCTGAGACTGTTGTGATGGATTAGGCAGGAATCCATTAAGTAGAGCTATCTGCTCCAACTTATTTTGATGATCCAATTGAGATGTTGGTGGCGGCAAAGCTATTTGGTTAGCAACTTGATTCGCAATGAAATCTGAAGTTCTTAAAGCCTGTTGGTACTGGCTGTCAGGAATACCAAAGCGGTTGGCCATTAGCACAGGTTCCTGGAGAAAGACCGGGCTCTGATACCAAATTGATACAATTCAAGGAAATATGCAAGGACAACAGCAGTAAAATTCAAAACAAAAGGCTCAGCGATCTCTAATCCTTAAGAGACCAATCCGCCCGACCGGGCTCAGCTAACAAGAAGTCCTTATCTTGCGATCACCAGATTCTATAAGAATGCTCTAAGAATGCTCTAGAATACGAATTCAGAGGCAGGAGGCTATGGAATTGATGATTCAAAAGGAAGGAGCGCTCTGATATTTATACCAGGGAAACCTTTTCAGAAAAAGGCCTTTGTAGGCGATTCCACTATTAGCACAACTATTTATGGATTCAGATGGAAAAGGTCAAGAAAAGGCAGGGAATGAGTGAATCGGCCTGCTATGAATTTGTGGGGACCATCTGGTTCAATTCCGGATAGTTCCGGACAACTCCGGATCAGATCCGTCAAGCTTATGCTAGTTAGCGTTGGCTTTGGTTTATCGGGTTCGACCCCCGTTATCAGCCATGAGCATTTTAAGATTAACTTTTAATAATGCTAAAAGCCAATGTTCCCTTTGCCAATTATCTAATTGTCACGAAAACACCTCTTACAGAACCTAGAGGTGCTGAGCCACTCCCCCGAGCCGGCCTAGTAACCGTAACAGACTATCATCTAACTCACCTATGGCTGTCAAAGATTGCTTCCTTCTAGCTGTTTTTTTACGTTGCCGCCTTGAGCGTAACAGGTCTCCAACCCCACCATGCTCCATTACAGTCTGCAAAATCTGCAGAAACTATAATGACTAAAATACACAAGGAGATGTCATAGAATATGGAGTTTGATAGGTTGGCAAAAAGTGCTATGTCATGTGGACTCTAGATGACGACGCTGCACTAGCAGGTGCTGCCTCATGGTAAGGCAACCAAGCTTCGTGGTATCATTTGGCTATTCATATTTCAACTTCTGATGCTTGGAGTGGTATAATAGATTGTCAAGGCACCTTTTCTGGTGGAATACTGCTAAGCTCGTTATGCTTAAAAGGTTGGCAATTGATAAGCATGTCTTAAGCAACACTTGTATCTATTAAATGGCTTCTGGCTTTCTTGTTTCCCAGTCAAGGTTTCAAGAGATTGTAGTATTAGTCACTTTATTGAGATGGAAATGAAGCACATGCTGTAGTTAAAATTGCTTGTTCTAAGTGCATTAAACCTAAGTTTGCTGGAGGTTTGGACAAGACAGATATCCATTTGCATAGTAAGGTCATAATCTCAAAGTCCATATGGAGGCTTCTCTTGAGTAAGGATGATTCTTCTGGTGGTTGTAACTTATTATGCAAGCACTACCACACCAAGTTTTACCAGGACATTACGGAATGCAGACTTGTGAACACTGTATAAGCTGCTTGTTGATGATACTTCATCCTTCTAATAAGTGACACCTTCAACTGCTTCATCCCCAATGGAAGCGGATGTGAGCTTGAGCATGGTATAAGCTACTTCATCCTAAAGGGGAAGTACTTTGCTGGCAGATTCTTCATAGTTATCACCGTGTAATGCGCTTGTCCACAAGAAAGTTTCTAGAGTGCCATATCTTTGTCCACTGTCCAAGCAAAGAACTACGACCATTGAGCATTGCTTCTTTATGTGTAGCCAATTAGACATGTATGGGATTGAACTTTTGATACGATACCTTAATTATCATGCCCTAACCAACTGGACAAAAGCGTCTAGACGTTGAGATTTGTCCCTCTATATGTGATAATTAGTTGTTGCCTCCCCAAGATCCTCTCGAGTGGTCTCCCATGGGCCCCAAATCATATCAATTCCTCCTCTCCTCGGAATGCTCGCCCTCGAAACATATCAATTCCTCCCCTCCTCGGAATGCTCGCCCTCGAGCATATGGGACTTGCATCATTTGCCCATGGGGCAATTTACCAATTAGGACGCTCCCATGGAGACGTCCTAATTGGTAAAGATCTAAGAGCATTGAGCATTGCTTCGTTTTGTGTAGCCAATTAGACGTATGGGATTGGTCTTTTGATACGATATCTTAATTATCGTGCCCCAACCAACTGGGCAAAAGCGTCTAGACATTGAGGTTTAACTTTCTATATATGATAATTAATTGCCGCCTCCCCAAGATCCTCTCGAGTGGTCTCCCATGTGCTACAAATCATATCGCTTTTCTCTTCTTCTTTTTCAGGTCTCACTAACAACTTAACAAGTGCTTTTTGCAATTCGCCCCAATTGGTCAAAGTTGCAAAACCAAACATTTCACCTAGCATCAGGCCGGTTGCCTTGGACTATTTGGAAAAGAAGAAGACTAGTTGTCTTCAAGGGTTTGCATCTGGCAGATGACAACATGCTCAAGGCAGAATTGCTACGGCTTATCAAAGTTCCTTCACTTGCCCCTCATAAGAGGCATTTGACCTTTGAGGTGTATTTGGGTGTGCGCTTTTAAACAGAGACAGGCTTGCTTCATGCAGAGGGTCGTCATTATCCTTTGAAATTTTATTTATGCCTTTGCATCTTTACTTGTACTTGTGCTTTTAGTCAAATAAAAGTTTGACGTCCTTAATTTTTTTTTTTTGTTTTTATCATCATGTTGTTGCTAACTAGATGATGTTGATATGCTTCAATCCACCTAACCATCTTAATGGTCAAGGCCTTTCCACGACATATATGGATGGGCAAATTTCATACCTTACTATCACGTGCAATATGACTCACAAGTCAAATTCGGCCCTTAATTTGGGGTGGAAGACATATCCTTTGGTTGAAATGTCCATGATTGGCGGTTATAGATAGGAAGAATTGAAGATTTTGATAAGTTTGGTGACAACACTATAAATTACGAACTAAAACTATATAAAAAGGTACTAAATTATAGTAGTTGAAGTTTTCTATGCGGATCATATGTTTTGAAGAAACTTGATGACAAATTGTGAGCTAAACTACACTGATGCTGCTTGGAAAGTCTCAATTCAAGAAGAAGAAGAAGAAGAGTTTCTAACGTCAAGGAAAACCTCTCTCGCATTGCCAGTCAATATGATGGAGATACTGTTTGCTGAGATGTGGCAGCACGACGATTTCAATTGGTCACAATAAGATGGGTAGATAATGATTCTTTGAGAAGGCACATGCAGGCTATCCGATTTTTTATCGATTTGGCAGAGGCACGTACAACAGACAGACAGACAGGCAGACGAGATGGTCGGGCTTGGAGAAGTTGTTGAGGTTTCGTCAAAGGGTGTAATGTAGTGTAATGTAATGTGAGGCTGGAGAGCATGGAATGGAATGGGTGGAGCATGACTCCTCACAGATTTATTTTTTTTGATGGATAAAAAATTCCCTCACAAATTTATGGAGGCATGGAATAAAATAAGCATTAACCCTAGCCACGTTTCGAAGAATTCTTTTTATAAAAAAAAAAAATCAACAAAAATTATTTATTAAAATGGCAATGAAAAACAAAAGGACACCTGCATGTCCCGGTACCTTCCTTAGAATCCCGTTAAAGAGGACACGTGGGCTGATTTTGCGGGATAACCCCCTGTCTTCCTTAACCACGGGAGGAATATTCCCCCGCTCGTTTTCTGAACAGTAGGAATATGCCTGCCGGGATATCCCTTTAGCAAATCCCGGACGCCAGCCTGGGGCTCAATCGCATTGAGCCCGTTTGGGCTTGTGGTGGAATAGGAAGGAAGAGGACCCACGAGGTTTTTCTTTTCGACTAGTGTACACTTCTCTGCCTGTGTTTTCTTTCCCTGCCGCAGGCGCCCCAAACTCGCACTTCCCTTGCCGATTTGCCTCAAACAATCCACCAATCCATCCCGTTTTTCCTGGATTCATACTTAGCCTTGAAGATCCGATCTCAAACTGTGCATTTCCGGCGATTTTCGGCGCCTTTGGTGGGTTGTGGCCTATTTTATCCACTTTCTTGGGTTCTGAATTTGCGGCAGTTCGAAGCAGGGTTTCGGTTTTTTTCTGGCACAAGGGATTTGATCCGATCGTCGTTTTCTGAGCCTGCCCGTGGCCGCGGAGCTCAGAATCGATGCCCTCCGCGCCGCATTTTGGTTCGTGGATTTGTCATCCTTTCAACCCGGTTTGGCGTATTGATTTTGGGTCTTCAGAGCTGACATGAGGTGTTTTTATGCATGTTCTTTTTGGTATTGACGGTAATATTGTGTATTGAATCGTGGGCAGTTATATTATTAGAATTCGATTGTGAGTTATTAGCTTGAGAATTATATGCAACGGGATTTCTGACAGCCCTTTAGCCAATTGCACATTCTGAGTGATAGAGTCGCGAATTGAGACTTGACATTGCCACAGTGGTGGTTTAGAAACTTTTTTTCCATGGTAGGCCAATTATCCCAGGTGGTGGGATTGAGGAGGTTTTCCACTATGCCGGATAAGAAGCATAAAGAAAGCGGGATCAATCAGCTTTCTTCCCAGGGCAGATCGCATTCAATAGATCACAAACAGCGTAAGTATGCTGCTGTAGTTTCAGCGTCACTAAAGCAGGATGCAGAGTCACTAAAGCAGGATGCAGAGGAGAATCTAAAGAGATTAGACGAGACTGCAGAGGAAAGTTGCTCCATGTCGTCTTCTGCAGAACCAGCTGTTTCCAACCTGAACAGGTTTCTTGAGTACACTACACCAGCCGTTCAACTTCAATACCTTCCCAAGGTATGCCCGCTCGTCCTTTCATATCTTTTTGATGTATATGGTGCTTTAAAGCAGGTTATTTTCAGTTTGCAAAAGTAGTTTTTGTTTGGCTAAGTGGATGTCCTTTAGCAAAAGCCATTTTTGCTTGGCCAAGTTGATGGATTAGTTTGTTACATCTATGTTAAGCTTTCTTTAAGATCAAGGCTGTTAATGTCCTATTGTATTTTCTGCAGACTTGTCTATGGGATAATGCAACGACGAGGTGGACAGAGTCTTGTCCCTTTTTCACCTTAGGAGACCTCTGGGATTCCTTTGATGAGTGGAGTGCTTATGGAGCTGGTGTGCCCCTTGTTTTGGACGGAGAAGAAAATGTAGTGCAGTATTATGTTCCATATTTATCAGCTATCCAGATTTATTCCAAAAGACCCCTTAATTTCAGGTTTGTTCTCTTGCATCTGGTTGGTACCCTATGCTTTTCATAATTCAACTAGTAACTGTAATTACATAAGCCTCCATTTCGGTTCATCAATTGTCGTAATTCTTTTTCCTTCAACAGAAAACCCTTTGATGAAAGTGATGCAAGCGATAATGATTCCAGAGACACAAGTAGCGAAACTAGCAGTGATGGTGAAAGTGACAGGATTTCTTTGCATACTAGAGGTCAAAGATGTCGAAATTCATGGCCAATTGACTACAGCTCAAGCTTTACTGAGGCCAGCCGACAGATGTTCCATCAGAGACAGCAACTGCATGATGATGAAGAAAATTGGGATGAGGAAAGGCCTGGCCATCTTCGGTTTCAGTATTTTGAGCAGGCCCTCCCTTATAGCAGGGTTCCGTTGGTAGACAAGGTACTTGAAGTTCAAGCCTTATTACACCTGTGATTTTCAAGTTCCAATGTTTGATTGCGAATAAGTCATTTCTGTATTCATATATCAGATTTCAGATTTATCACGCGAGTTCAAAGAATTAAAACAGCTTCGGAGCATAGATCTTCTTCCTACGAGCTGGATGTCTATAGCATGGTATGACTTGCCAAGCAAATCATGTCTTAACATGCCTTGACCATTTATATTCAATGCAATTATTTGTGTACCTCTTGTGCTGTCCAGGTATCCAATTTATCGAATTCCAATGGGTCCTACACTGCAGGATTTGGCTGCCTGCTTTTTGACGTATCATTCTCTTTCAACAACGACACACGGTAATAGTTTCTTTGATAGAAAAGTTCTTACCTGCATCTATATTCATGCAAATTTCCTCTTGATTATGAGTTGGTTGAGCACTTAATACTTTGTGGACATAAATTGCTTACATTTTACGCTTGTTTATATTTAGATGGGAGACCCACTGATGAGGTGACGAGAACTGGAAGTGCAAGGCTTTTTGACAGATCTTTCAATGAGCGGAAAGTTGAAAAGATAACCTTACAGCCCTTTGGTCTTGCCTCCTACAAGCTTAGGGGTGCATTTTGGACATCAGTAGGCACTTCAGAGAGAAGGCTGGCATCTGATTTACAAGTGTCTGCAGATGCATGGTTGAAGCAGCTACAGGTCAGGCATCCCGACTTTGAGTTCTTTGTCAGTCACAATGTCTGAATGTGATGACCATGTTTGATCACATCGGCCTGCTTCTTGAGCTTGAGCAGAAGCTAGAGACAATGCTGATCATATGAGGCAGTTTCTGGCACTTAATGTGCCAATAGTGAATTAGGTCTATATCTCCTTATGCTGTAGCTTTTAATTTATTTGGGAAAAGAAAAAAAGGAAAAAGGTGTAAAAAAGATGCCAACTGGGAAACAGGTATTTTATATAGTTGCAGAGCTAGTTATGACTACAGAGATACGGGGCGAAATGCGGAAAATCTGGTCTGTTGTATTTTACTAGGCAGCCAGATTCTGTTTTAGTTTGTGTCCAATTAAGGTTTGGTACGAACAGTTTTGAGTTTCAGTTGAGAGGTAACGATATGGCCCTAAAGTGGAAATTACTGGATATCTTGCACTAAAGGCTGTTAATGAAGAAACGCCTCAGCAAGTACTTTGTGGCATGTGGTGTTTTCTTATATAAGAGTATAATGAAATGATCACTTGTCAAAATATGATTGTGTAGTTTGAATCTATGGGGCCAATGATGCCCAGAAAAAATGGCAGCTTATTTGTTTATGCGTGCTGTGCTTGCATGGTGAGGGAGATTTAGCAGCTAAGTGATGTTAGCATGGAACTAAAGCATTGGCAAAATTGAATAGAAGTATAAGGTTGTACGTTCCAGATTGCTAGTTGAAGGGTTTGCTTTAGGGATTGAATGAATTTTAGTGGTACAGAAGACTTGTAACATAATTTAATGATGAAGCAACAGCAAAAGCAAAAGCAGAAATAGACCAGCAAAGCATAATTGGAATTGGAATGTGGATGCTTTATTCGTTGTTTTGCAAGCCCTTGATTGGCAGAACAGTCCATTTATTTCTAGTGGTAGATTTTTTAAAACAAATTGCTAATGGTGCAAAGCAAAGATTTTAGAATACAGGTCTGAAAAAACCAGACTCTGCAGGAACTCAGAAAAAGCTAGCTGAGAGAGCAAAGCTTCTGCCAGCATAGCCATGGCTTCTGCTCTAAGCCCTTAAAAAGAAAACATAAAAACTAAATTCTGCCAGCAGAGCCATGGCTTCTGCCCTAAGCCCTTAAAAGAAAACATAAAAAATAAATTAAGTACACTTTATACCAAACTATAAATAAGCTTAAGCTTGATCTCAAAACTAGAATAGAATAGAATATCAGAATTGGTATGAGGAATTGAAGACATTAGGGACTGCCTCAAGCGGAAGAACAATTGACATGTGGAGATGAACATCTCGTGACATATGGCTTAACATTCGAGCCTAGTACTTGTAATGTGGCACCTTGCATTATATTGTAGTCAGAGCTTTGAATCTTAGAAAAGCCTTGTGGATGCAAATAGAGATGCTTGTAATATGCTCTTTTGGTACCTTCTCGAAAATACACTCGTGTTTTTTTGGGTAGGTGAACCATGGGGACGTGTGGGCTTCTCGTTACACGCACTTTATTGGCTCCCTAGTTTTCATGGCGGTGCCAATGTGATTCACTCGAGATATAATCTTTTGCGTTGGAACTCAAATACTTCTTCGATCAACGATTTTATTGATGCAAATCACTATCATTGAATGGCATGACCTCGTCTACTGCCACTGATTGCAAATCATAGGCATGAAGTGTTTGATCAAGAACTCTATGTAGATTGGTTGTCCACTGAATTATTAACCATGTCACAATGTCCTCTTGTTGTGTGGAGGCCTTTGTTAAAGTCGCCTACTACAATTGCTCTTGTTTGTGTGATAAAAATAAAGGCGAGGCTTATTTCTTTTATAGGACAAAGTAATCTACTATCTATTTGTCCTTCATAGGACAATTGGACATAAGTTCTACGATCATATTGATATTGGTTGTGTTATTGAATTTATTGTGGCCAAGTGAACAACATAGATCTAAGTCTGTTTTGACATTTGTGAGTGATAGCTTATGAATCCTCATTGTTTTGGTTTCACATCATTGCATGTATGCAGGGATTGATTGACCCCTAACAACTTTTTGGATCAACCCACATGCATTTTAAGTAGACTCATGGCATACAGTCAAAACATTATTTCATATCAGTCCAACCGCTTGTGCTCAGCTGGATGCACCTTGTTGGTGGATCCCCTTGGCAAATGATGTACCGCTTTGCTCTATAGTGCATCCATTGACTCAAAGACATTGGAAAATGGCTGGAATCTTAACAATTGCAGCGTGGTATGACTCAGGCCAGCTGCTGATATGGGAGGTTGTTCAGTTAAAGTTTCTATTGGGGAGATGGGATAAAGCTCTTTGGCAAAAAACTATCTACCGCCTATTCTGCCACACCAAGAAGATATGTTGGTATGGGTTTGTCATGAAGAGGTTAAGGAGAGCAAACTTGTGAACTCTATGTATAAGTTGTTGCTTGATGCTGCTATTCTCCCTCCTTCCGCTAAGTGGCCCCTTCAACTCCTTCAACCTCAATGGCAGCAGATGTGGTCTTGGGCATGGGATAAGCTACTTCATCCTAAAGTGGCAGTTCTTTGGTGGCAGATACTTCATAGATGTCTTCGAGTTAACGTGCTTGTCCACAAGTTTAACCCTAGAATATCATATCAATGTCCAGTATGCAAGCATGTTTCTGAGACCATTGAGCATTGCTTTTTTATGTGTGACCATCTTAGACTTGTATGGGATTGGTTGTTCTCCCTCTTTCAGGTTTCACTAAAAAGTCAACAAGTGCTTCTGGCAATTTACCCAAGTACTTGGATGGAGCTACAAAGCCATGCTTTTCATCTCACTGCAGGATGGTTGCTTTGAACTAACTGGAAAAGACGCAGACTGGTAATCTTCAAAGGTTCGAATGTGGCAGATAACCATGTTCTCCAAGAAGCTCAAGGTCACATTGCTAAGTCATATCATTGTTCTTCACTTGCCCCTCGTAAGAGGCATTTGATCTTTGAGGAGTATTTGGATGTGCGCTCTTATGCTTAGGCATGTTGCTTCACTCAGCGGGTCTTTGATTATCTGCTGAGATTTTATTCCTGTCTTTGCATTTATACATGTAGTGGATTCTTTGATTCAATAAAGTTTGACATCCTTCAACAAAAAAAACATGCATTTTAAGTAGAGAATTAATTAACATCATTGTCTACAATGGAAACATAGCTTGGGCTAACGTAGAGGAAAATACGAGATTGATTGAACTTTGTGGCAACTTGTGATTTCTTATGTTTGGCTATTTTTTTCTCGCGAGTTTTCTTGATTGTTGTGTGCTTGGATGCTTGGTCTAGTGGTAACACACTAGTCCTGGAACAAATACGTCTCAAGTTTGAAGCCATCCTAAATCGCATTCAATGTAGGATGGTTGGGAGCAGGACCCAACAATTACACAACCAAACAATGTTAGAGTGGTGTGTGCATCATATACCCTAAGTAAGCAATGTTAGAGTGGTGTGTGCATCGTATATCCTAAGATCCTAAGGGATGTTGCAACGTTAGAGTGGTGTGTACGTCATATATCCTAAGGGATGTTGCCAAGTGGCATGACAATGTTAGATTGGTGGGGTGATGATATATTTACCCTGGTTTGGGAGATCCCGGAAGTGGGAATTCCGTCATCGGAGATCCCCAACCCTCCTCGATGGAACCCGTTTCGTCGCCCCCATTTTGGGTACTGACACCGGCCAGGCGCCGCCAGTCTGATCGGGCCCATCTAATGCCACTTCAAATCCAGCCGTCTGCGGAGATCCCATCATCCGTGATCTCACCTGGTTATCGCCTCCTCCGATATCCCCTTCCCGGGGCTGGTAACCCCACCTGATATCGACCACTGTGATCCCCTCCTCCGGGATCACCGTCCAAGTCAGCTCTATGATTCCCTCCTCCGAGATCACCGTCCAGGTCAGCTCTGTGATCCCCTCCTTCGGGATCACCGTCCAGGTCAACCTTCCAGGTCAGCTAGGTGATCCCCTCCTCCAAAATCACCGTCCAGGTTAGCTCTGTGATCCCGGCCTCCGGGACCACACCCCCATTATCGGCCACGATTATTTCGACCTCGGGATCGCCATGGCGGTTGGTAACACCTGCGTCTGGATCGTACAACGGTGATTCCGGAGGGTAAGGTCACCTCACGAAATCGACGGTCCAGGACAGACCGGGGACAGATCAGACAATCCTGCTGAAAATGCCAGCCCATGCACGACCCATCCAACAAAAATTGGACATGTGTAAACCATGATGAGACCACCCCCCAAAATCCCCGCGGTCTACAGATTTCTTCGATTGCCCCATTGCATGGGAACAGAATTCAGGAGGCCAAGCTGTGCCATGGACAATTTGAAGGATAAAATATCGCAGGTATGCACTGCATGTACCATCCCCATTTGTTAATCGATTTGCAACTGCCATCTGAACAACCTTTTACGGCTCTGGGATGAAATATAGGTTGAATCCCCACCCGAGGGCTTATGTCATCATAGCAAACATCCACTGGTTCCTGAAGAGCATCAAGTTCCCACTATTCAAGGAGGTGAAAATATGCTAGTCTAGACATGCTACATCCCTGCCAACCGAGTTGAAGACTTCATACTTGGAGAGCACGAAAGTTGTGAGGCACCTTGCTCCTTTTACTCGAGGAGTTCTAATTCGGAAGGAGTGTTAACAAGACCAACAAGGGATTCTTATAAGACATTGAAGAGGTATGATTGTAATTTTGTTAAATTCAATAGAAAGACTTCATTGAGCAAGCTACAATGTACATTGGAGAATTCAGTATTCTAGAGCATCTCCATAAGCTTGGACTAAGCATTGCTGCTGCCCTGTCTTTAGCATTAATGCATATGATTCACATGCAAAACCCTAATTAGTATTAGTGCATATGCTTCACATAAAGGGGTTCGTATAAGAGAATGAAGAGGTATGTTTGTAATTTCCTTAAATTCATTAGAAATACTTCATTGAGCAGGTTGAAAGGTACGTTGGAGAATTCAGTACGCTA
The DNA here is from genome assembly GCA_011763485.2 of Isoetes engelmannii. Taxonomy (NCBI): domain Eukaryota; kingdom Viridiplantae; phylum Streptophyta; class Lycopodiopsida; order Isoetales; family Isoetaceae; genus Isoetes; species Isoetes engelmannii. Next base: position 1,686 of record JAANSK020096796.1, on the reverse strand, counting down.
CAGCTTCTCCAGTAGCTTGGATTAGGCATTTTGGTGTAAATTTGATAGTGGTACCCCAAAAGCACTATCCGGACACTTGCTTTATGTGCTAAAAGTGCCTTTTTCTATTCTAAGGTAGTTATTCCAGAAATAACAATCCTCCTCCGGGGAAGAAGGGAATGATGACATGGATGGATCCTCTGGGCGCGAAATTACCCAGCTGATTATATCAGATGCCGAGATTTCTTGGTTGGCGGGAATTTGTATTAATTATTGCTAGCATTCTTCAATTCTAGAATGAACTAGTTTATGGTGATCCTTTCAATTGCAATTTTGACAAATTAGAATTGCAATTCCCTGTTCATATCAATTCGATGGCAAGTTCTCCTGAAATCCTTGATTCTACTAAACGAAGAATTTACTTGGAGCTAGATGCCAGGAGAAAAAGAGAAGCCAGGAAAAGAATTAGAGAAATGGAGAAGCAGAACATTGCACCTGCAGTACAAAAGAAAAAAGAACGTTCTCTGAGTCATAGAAGACAACAAGAACTTCGAAAGAGTTAGAGGATTCTTTTTTTCACATTGTAAGGAATTGTGTTGATAATGATTCAAAAGGAAAAGTAGCACATAGTTTTATAAAAAGGATCAAGCACTTACCACATGTTACTATAGCAGATCCCAAGGAATTTCATGTGATGAAAGACATAATTTTTAATGTGAAAGAAACCATGCAGGCACAAAAATTTCAAAGAAGTACTGATGTACTCCAAGCTAGGAAGACCACACTCCAAAGGGCAGCTTCAACAGTTAAAGGGATTAATCAGAGTGCATTTTCAAGGCTTCTTTCCATTCCCAAGAAAACTGTAGCCCAAGCATTTAGAAGACGAATATGTGCAGAGTTTGATGCTGGTCCATGGTCGATGCATGCAAGGAAGAAGAGATCTAATGCTCTTTCCCCTGAAGAGATTGCTATTGTCAGAAGATTTTGGGATGAGAATACCCGGGTTTCACCCTATAAGAAACATTTTAGAAAGCATGTTACTGATAGTGGTGAAAAAATCAATCATCCAATACATTTGCTAGAAGTTACACATGCATCATTTGAGCCATTCTTTTTGTCATTAATCTGCCTATTTAGTTTCTCTAATTCTGACATGGTTATGAGATCTGACATCTCATTTCTTTTTGTTCAGTTGCAACTGTACCTTGCTTTTGAAAAGGAACATGCTGATATAAGCACTGTTTCATTACTTATGGACTTTCTGCAAGTCCATAGGTACACTAAATTGTCAAAAACCTTTAAAAACGTCCATTTTGGGTCAGAAATCGTGTTGGCATTCTTAATAATTGATAGCTAGGCGCTGCCAACCGAGCACTAGAAATTGTGCGTCCGCCCGATTATGCGTAAGCAAACCTTATAAAGCAACAAGAGACATACATTCATTCGAAATTAAAGCCATGAAAAGCCATTCATCCTTTATTATAAAGTTTTACTGTATGTATGTGTTGCATGAAACCCTAGAATGCCACATCATCATTGCCACGTCATCATCCTTATTATAAAGTAGAATGCCACGTCATCAGTGCCACATCATCATCTTTTATTATTCGCCATTGCCACATCATCATGTTTTGCGTGCATTGCCATGTCATTTGAAGTGCCATGTCATCAAACCCTTGTGCATGCCATGTCATCAAACTCTAGATT
>JAANSK020096685.1:0-16170 GCA_011763485.2 Isoetes engelmannii | reverse complement strand
TTTGGATCATTGGATCCTGGCATATACCAAGCATTATACCAAATCAAGAGCCCACGATTTTACACATCAGCCCCCCAAATACATGTTACCAAATACATGGCGGAAAGAAAAAACACAATAGTCTTGCAGAAAAATAAAGCTGAAAAATTCAGAGAATTGATAGAACGTTGAAATCTCAATAAACCTGTCACATGTTCATGCAAAGAACATCTTGCAAAATACACAATTTAGATGCAAATATCAGAGCTGCTTATATTACAATGTCAAAGGAAACTGGTTGTACATACCTAACTCAGGTATAGCACAAGGTGACTGCAAAGAACAATGCACAGAACAAGTAAAGGACTTTGTCATGAGTCCACAAAGCGGCCACTATGAAGATCACATGGAAAACAACTGTACAGGAAACATCGCTGATGGCATAGACTCTGAATCTGTTACACAACCATGAATCGCTGGATCGCACCTTCTGCCTCAAAGCCCATCTACTCTTCGCCAAAAACCCCTGCATCCAAAAAACCGAGCCATGCTCTACCAGAACTACCCGCCTGCTAAGTGCTGCCCTGTTTTCCATGTGATCTTCATAGTGGCCACTTTGTGGACTCATGACAGAGTCCTTTACTTGTTCTGTGCATTGTTCTTTGCAGTCACCTTGTGCTATACCTGAGTTAGCTATGTACAGCCAGTTTCCTTTGGCATTGTAATATAAGCAGCTCTGATATTTGCATCTAAATTGTGTATTTTGCAAGATGTTCTTTGCTTGAACATGTGACAGGTTTATTGAGATTTCAACGTTCTATCAATTCTCTGAATTTTTCAGCTTTATTTTCCTGCAAGACTATTGTGTTTTTTCTTTCCGCCATGTATTTGGTAACCTTAGGGGAGCGTGTGAAAATATGGGGGGCTGATGTGTAAAATCGTGGGCTCTTGATTTGGTATAATGCTTGGTATATGCCAGGATCCAATGATCCAAAAAAAACTTAGACAAACACCCATATAGTGATGCTTGGCATAAATGGGTCATTTTTCTGGAAGAGGTAATTTATATCGACAACAAATTTCAAGGCAAATTTTCTTGGCGGCTGCCAGGCGTGCCGGTTGCTCCAGCTTGAAATTTGTCCTTTTTCTGTTTTTCCAGCCATTTTTGGGTATGTTTTGTAGAATTTGCCGGTGGCACCACTTAGCAGAGACGATGTCAAGGCCGTAGCCAAAGGCAATATTGAATCGGAAAAGAGAATCTTTTATGCACAAGAATAATGGAATACAAGAGTAGGTTCAAGTGCTTAGCCCAAAGATTGTCGTTGAACCGGAATGGCTTGTGAAATGATAGACCTTTTCTATATATAGTACCCCTAGCCTTATGCATGCTCACCACTCAGCCTTAATGCATGTTCGCCACTTGGCTAGTATGCATGCTCATAACCTAGCAAGTGTGCATGTTGGCCACTTGACTATCATGTACCATAACTATCACATATACAATGGTGGCACATTTGTTAAAGTCTAGGCCGTGCATCAAGGTGGTCATGGGTTCAAATTTTTTAATTGACATATGACATCTTGTATATATTTATTTTGTATTCCCATACGTATAATCATGACACTACCCCCCTCCTTCGACGACGAGTTCCACGAGTCACAATGCATGAACCGGGGTCTGGCTTCTCAGGATATCGTCGATGAAAATCTACTACAAGGGAAGGGATGGAGCATCAACAAGATTCTCATCAGGTTCCCAAGTCCGATCACTAGGTGTGTAACCCAACCAATCCACAAGATAATATAATTTGTTGTGCATGATCTTGGAGTCCAAAACAGTTTCAACCTCGTACTCCGGGCTATCAGCAAGTTGCACTGGAGGTGGGCGAGGGACAACTCAATCTGGAATTGAGCTAGAAACATAGGGCTCCAAAAGGGAGACGTGAAAGACTGGATGGAGACGCATATGTAAAGGGAGATCCAGACGAAAAGCAACGTCATTTATCTTGGAGGAACTCATGAATGGACCAAGATGTTGATACATGAAACCTGGGGACCCCTGGGGAAACGTTGAGTCGATGACGATCTGCAGCCAATTTGTATGTTGTCTGGGCCCTGTGCAAATGATGAGCAAACTTGATTTGAATTCTTTGTAGTTGGACCAGACGATCTTCTGCTGCAGTTTCCCTAGAGACTTCTGGATGGTGAAGCAAAGTCCAGCGAGGATGATGACCTGTGTTAGCAAAGAATGGAGTTTGCCCGATAGAAGAATGTACCGAGTTATTGTAAGCAAACTCCGCAAAATGCAAGAAATCAACCCAATCATCTTGCTGATAATTAATGAAAGCATCGAAGATATTGCTCCGACGTTTGATTTGTGCATTCTGTTTGACCATCACTCTGAAGATGATAGCTCGAGGAGAGTTTACAAGAAATGTTGAGGAGCTTGAGCAAGTGCTTCCAAAACTTCGAGACAAACTGCGACCCACGATCACTAATGATGTCATCTGGAAGACCACGATGTTTGAATACTTCGCACACAATAATAGATCTGTTGTCTCCTTGATGTTGATAATCTTCTTGCATGGAAGGAAATGTGCCATCTTAGTGAATCGATCCACTACGGTCAGAATGGCATCAAACCCTTTGGATAGCGGAAGGTCGGTAATGAAGTCCAAAGAAATGGATTTCCACGGACCTTCTGGGACTGGCAATGGTTGCAACGAACCATACTGACGATGTCGAGGCATCTTAGACTGACAACAAACCTCACAAGTGCGAACATAATCTTCAATAAAACTGTGAAGCTGAAGCCACCAATACTTCTGAATAACCAACTCGATGTCTTGTGGATTCCAAAATGTCCAGCCATCTGTGTGTCATGACAGTATTGCAAAATTGGTAGACGAGCAGGGCCATCAGGAATGTATAAAAGATTATTACGAAAAAGCAACCTATCTTTCCAACTGATTATAATCAGTGGGGGAATTCGTGGACCTCGAGCAAGGAGCACGTGCTGGAACAATATGATCCAAGATGTTTTATGAAAAAGCATCTGTATTGACATCTGTACGGATGGAATCAAGAGGGCTTGAATCTGTGGGTGCTTCAAAGACATTAGCTGCAAGTAGCCGAAGGCGATCGGGACCCAAAAGGACCTATTTCTGATGATCAAAGGCAGGCTCTCCTGGACGAGGTGTAAGATATGAGCGTCGAGATAGCGCATCTGCCTTCCCTTGTTGCGGCCCTGGATGATATGTTGATAAGAAAATTGAAACGTGTCAGGGACTGTGCCCAACGAACCTGGTGCCGATTCAGGATTCGAGCATTCTAGAAGTACGTAAGATTCTTTATGGTCATTATAGACAATGATCTGATGTAGAGAACCCTCCAAGAACTGACGCCACTGCTCAAAGGAATCCACAATGACCAAAAGTTCTTTGTCATAGATCTCGTAATTGATTTCTGCAGCTTCAAATTTTCGTGAATGAAATGTGACGGGATGAAGTTGTCCATCATCCCCAGTTTGCGACAGAACACTCCCAAGTGCAAAATCAGATGCATCCGCTTCCACAATGAAAGGCTTGATTGGATCGACATGCAACAAAATAGGGACAGATGTAAAGGCTTTTTTACACTATCGAAGGCTTCTGCTGCTTCTGAACTCCATGCAAATGATTGATTCTTCTGTGTAAGCTGTGTGAGAGGTAACACGATCTTTGAGTAACTCTTGATGAACTTGCAATAAAAATTCGCAAATCCCAAGAAACACTGCACATCCCGCACTGAACATGGTGTCTACCAGTCTAAAACCGTCCACACCTTCGTTAGATCCATAGAAATTCCATCCGGTGAAACCACATACCCCAGAAACTCTACTTGATTGCGGTCAAAACTGCACTTCTCCAACTTAGCATAAAGACCGTACTCCCTCAATCGCTGCAGGACTTGATGAACATGGCATCATGCTCTTCCTGAGTTCTCGAATAAATTAGGATGTCATCCAGATAAACTATCATGAAAATGTCAAGGAAATCTCGAAAAACATCATTTGCCATATGTTGAAATACTGTTGGCGCATTTGTGAGACCAAAGGGGCATAATGATATATTCGAAGTGTCCATATTGTGTGTGAAAGGCAGTCTTCCACTCGTTTCTGGGCGGAGCCGAACAAAATTATATGCATCTCGAAGATCCAGCTTGGTGAAGTATTTATCGCCACTAAGTCGTTCCAAAAGACTTGAAATCAGAGGCAAAGCATATCTATTTCGGATGGTGACTTTGTTTAAGCCTCGATAATCCATGACCAAACGAAGAGAACCATTCTTCTTTTTAACAAAGAAGATGACTGCATCAGCAGGGGATCTAGAATGTCGAATAAATCCATTCGCCAAATTTTCATCGATATAACCTTGGAGAACGTCGAGCTCTGATGGCGACAAATTATAAATTGGTCCCCATGGTGGTTCTTTCCGCGGCTGCAGATCAATAAGACAATACGGTCGATGCTCTAGAAGTACTGGCCTTCACCTTGTCAAAAACATTTGAAAACTCCTGGTATTTTGCCGGAAGTTGAGTCTCTGACTTCTGTGGATTCGAACATGGAGGTGCTAATACTGCAAACATGAACATCCCCTCCTTTCGTCCTTCTTTGCGTAATCTTCGTACAAAAATAGTGGAGATTTGATGAGAGGGCTCCGTTCTAGGGCGTGAAGTCTAGAAACGTTCAGTATGCCGCTCAGATAAATGATTGTCACATCTGACTGCTCGACTAATTGCCTCTGTAAGGGACTTTAGATCTTCATGGAATGTCAGTAGAAGATCCTTGATATCATTGCGAAGTCCATGTCGAAAATGATCCATCAAAGCCTCCTCACCCCAAGGAATATCACAAGCAAGAAGATGAAAATCGGCAGCATATGAAGAAGCAGGACGATCATCTTGGCACAATCTTCGAATTTTATTAATAGCTATCCTGACACTGTCTGTATCGCCAAAACAAGCCTGAAACTCCTTGATAAAATTGTTAAATCCTCTAGTAAGAGCGACTTCTTTTCTAGCAATGGTGCAAACCAAGCCAACGCAGTACCCGTCAATAAGGTACCAACTAAACCAACTCGAGATTCGTCGGTTGGATATCGGGTAGGATGCATCTGAATCACAAGATGCACTTGGTTTAAAAACCCTCGAAACTGGGACCGGGTACCATCAAACTTCCCCCGAAGACTAATATTGGGCTCCTTCAAAGTAACCTGTGCTCCGGAGAACTGCTGTCTTGCAAACAGTAAATCAGCTTCTAACTGCTGCATATGCTGGGACAATTCTTCGAATTGCTGCATCTTGTCAGTACTCACTTGTTGCAATTGCACAATCAACTTTTGATTTTCCTGCTCCAACGCAGTCAAGCTCGGGGTGAACACGCAAATACTCTTGCTCACTAACTGAACCCATAGCTACCACAAACTTGGCAAGATTCTTCGAAAAAGAGAATTTCGATTCAAACTGTCAAGAGCGTAACCAAAGGCAATACTGAATCGGAAAAGAAAATCTTTATTTGTGGACAAGAATACTGGAATACAAGAGTATGTTCAAGTGCTTAGCCCAAAGACTGGCGTTGAACCGGAATAGTTTGTGAAATGATAGACCTTTCCTATATATAGTACCCCTAGCCTTATGCATGCTCGCCACTCAGCCTTAATGCATGTTCGCCACTTGGCTAGTATGCATGCTCATAACCTAGCAAATGTGCATATTTGCCATTTGACTATCATGTATCATAACCATCACATATACAATGGTGGTACATTTGTTAATGTCTAAGGCGTGCACCAAGGTGGTCATGGGTTCAAATCTTTTAAGTGACGTAAGACATCTTCTATGTATTTAATTCGTATTCCCATACGTATAATCATGACAGACGATAGGAGTCCGAAGGAACATTTTGGGATGATGTTTACCTTTCAATCTTCTTCTTTCTTTCTTTTCTTTTTTTTTTTCTTTTTTTTTCACAAATAGATGCACACAAACGTTTGTGCACGTTTATGCATTTATCCTCCGCCGTCTATCCCGATCTTTGTAGTAGTGCGATAACTTTAATAGTGAACATGTCATGCAAATAAACAAAATTGACAACGGTGTACCTTGGAGCAAATGCGGGAAGAGGAACTGCTATGTGTTACACTACATGCATGCATGGAAAACATAGAACTCTAAGGTTGTAAATGGGATTTGCTAGTATGCTCCTAGTCTAGAGAATCTATAGGCCATTTCGACTCCCAAGCCAAGCACCTCTAGTCTTTGTATCACCCATTGAGGATTAGTCAAACCTGAGCATTATTGTGGATGGATCTAGCCATGACCTAGAATTCATAAGTGTGTCTGATAACTACTGATGAGGCCAGAGAGCTCCAACCGGGGAGGTGATGTCATGCTAGTGGGACAAGAAATGAGGTAGTTCTCGACTAGGAGAGTTGGCATGTACCAGCCTCCTCAGCCTTAATGGATTGAGTCTGTGAGACTAGAGGTAGAGGTGATCCCTAAGCCTATTACTGAAGGTCCTAGGACCGTGCCCAGGTTGGGACTCGCCAAGCAGCTGCCAGTAAGCTCTTTGGATTGTAGGACAACACTATCGTCATCACAACTATGGGTCCTACATTGAGCGATGTAACCTCCAATCCCAAGGTCCAGTCTCCATTATGATGTGTTTGACCCTATCCTCATAGTGCTTGGAAGAGTGGCGGATGGATGTGAACCTTAGCCATATTTATCTCTAACTGACTAGCCCTGTCAGTAATTCTCTACACTTAGGAACAAAGGCCTGAGCCCCAATATTTCAACTCCCTTAGTATGTATCTAGGAATATTCTCTAATACATAGGTTCAAGTTCTCTTTATCAGCTGCATTTAATCTGATATATTCTGATATGTTCACTGTAAGCGTATATGTTTTTCGTTTGGATGGACTAAGGGCATATATCTACCTTTCCACATTTAGAACATCTCCTATAGGCATCCTCCATGTGGAGGGGCTCTGAGTGTGTTCGACTAGTGTTACAGCTATAATATCTTGAATTTTGAGTTCGCATGCGATGCTAGTGGGAACTCATATTTAGAGTTGCCTGCATGCGATGCTAGTGGGAACTCATATTTAGAGTTGCCTTACTTTGTTTCTTGTAAATTTGGTATAAAGAAGTCAGTAGACGGTTAGGAAGTGGCAATTCACCAAAATAAAATAAAATGTCAACCACAGAGTTACCAAAATTTTGTCTCAAACCCTTGTGAGAGTGTTTTCATCTCACCCATGCACTGCTACAAGGATCATTTTTGGGTTGCCCAAAAGGAAAACCCTTGCTTGGGTGTTGGGTTGAAGGAATATTTCGAATTGTGCTGTCTGATGTACCAAATCCGAAGACCTAAAGCAGACAGCGATGGTGGTGGTCCGTTAGGGGATTGTGGTGGTGCCCGTTACACTGCAACTTTTGGATCATGTTGCGCCCTTATTCTGGCCCAGTATATCTTTAAACCTTAGGTGATGCAAGGTTTTTCAAGGTGCGGTCTTTCCTCCTTCCTCACGTTTCTGCCTCCACTGTTGCCTTTTATTTTTTGAACTGTTTTAGCTTCCTCTTGTGACTCATTCAACGTAAGTTTTATCTTAGGTCTGACTTCATGGGCTTCAATAAGAAGATGAATATAAAAAACCCTTTCTCGCCAGGTTCTCTATTGTGTTTCAAAATCCAAGCTCCCTTTGACACAGAGCACAAAGCAAGATGAATAGCTCTATTTTAGTTTTGCATGTTGTGGCTCATTGAAGATGAGTTTTTATCTTAGGCTTGCAATTCTGCTACTTCTTTCACACGTGTTTTTTAATTAGCAACATGTTATTCTTTTTTCCATTTAATGTTATTTAGGCTTTATAGGATTCTTATCAAGAACTATTGCTCATCAAATACTGTACTGCAGATGGGGCTCCAAATGTAACAAAAGTAATGACAAGAAATGAAGGGGCCAGAAAATGTTCTGTTATAATTGCAGTGTAGTGTCTACATTTTGGCTTCGAAATGCGCTGGAGTCACCCTTGATGCAGAGTTAAGGAGATATATCTGCATTTTGAGCATTGTTTTGTTTGGATGCTTTAGTTTATCGTTTAGTCTACTAGAAAAGCATGTTGTTACTTTAAGTCTCATGTTATATACTGAATTCTGTAGTGATCGAAAGAATATGAAAAGATACTGAAGGTACGGTGTAGATCTACTGAGAAAAATAATTCTGTTAACCAAGGATCTGGAATATCAAGAGGAAAAGAAGTTACAAAAAGGGACAATGCAACATATGTAATGTGACCAGGCTATGATGGATATTGTTGAAGCCATACAACCAAAAAGCAGATCATGTTTTTACCTATATATTCCATAAGATATTCCTCTACATCATTCTGGACCATCAATCCAAAAATAAGACGGGGTCAAACCCCGTTCCATGTCACTATGATTTGGGAACAATGGTCCCCAAGTCAAACATTTGTCCAGATTGACTTCACAATTACAGAGATCACATTCAAATTACAGAAGGGAAAGATGCAAGATGTGAGAATGAACATTCACTTAAGTAAGGTCTCATACTATTCGACCTGGAGTTCCATTAATCAGGCAGCCCTGCCATAAATCAGGGAGCTCAGTTCACATATGTAAAACAACAAATACATAAGACGTGCTAGATTACAACAGTAGATACAAGCACATCAAGTGTGTGCAGTGCCATATGTCAGGCAGCCCTGCCATAAATGAGGAGCTCAATTCACGTATCTAAAACAACAAATACAGAAGGCATGTGCTGGATTACAACAACAGAACATCAGACGTGACCCTTTACCAGCATGCTCAAAATAGACCTGCAACAGTGAAGAGGTGTGATCATAATCGGCCTGCAATAAGCACAATACATATGCTGTAACACAGAAGCGGCAGACTGCACAACATGTGGAAGTGGACTGCCTGCATGAAAATCACAACATGTGTGATGCAACACAACAACAGGACATTGCATGAGATGAGGGAGTGGGCTGCCTCCGTTAGAAGCACAACATATGTGCTGCAACATAGCAACAACACATTCCGCCAGAGTGTTTACGAGCGTAGGCTCGTGAGCTCTATGTATATGTTGCTTGTCAATTGTGATATTCTTCCGCCATCAACAAAGTGGTTCCTTCAACTCCCGCCTCCCAGTTGGAGGCGTATGTGGACTTGGGCTTTACTTCACTCTAAGGTGGTTGTGCTTTGGTGGCAGATTCTTCATAGATGCCCTCATGTGAATGTGCTTGTCCACATGTTCGATCCTCAAGTCTCAGCACTCTACCCACTACTATGCAAGCGAAGGGATGAGACTATTGAGCATTGTTCCTGTGTGATCACCTCCAGCCTGTTTGGTCTTGGCTGCTTTCTCTTTTTTCATGTGGCATTGACAAGTCAGCAAGTCCGTTTGGCTATTTATCTGGATACTTGGAACAAATTGTGAAGCCAGGCATTTCACTTAGCGTCAGGGTGGTTGTTGTGGTCTATCTGGAAGCGCAGAAATTTGTGTGTCTTTAACGGCTTAGACACTCTTGCTGCTGCTGCCCTCCAAGATGCAGAAGCTAGAATTGTTAGGGCTTATCATTGTTCTTTGATTGCTCCTGCCAAGCGCCAGTTGATCTTTGAGATTCATTTGAGTGTGTTATCTTATGCATAGGCCGATGGTCCTACTAAGTGGATCATGATTATCCTCTGAGCTTAATCCCGCATGTGCATTTGTATTTGCTTTTCATCTTAGATTTTTAATAAAGTTTGACGTCCTTCGAAAATAGAAATAAAAAATAGCAACAACACATTACATGACATGTGAGAATGGATTGTCTGCACATTTAACAAGTCTGCACACGAGCAGAATAAGGAGACTCCATAAACCAACAGAAGGATAGGCATATCTAGGAAGAGGGCGCGCTGCCACAGAAGATGAAGCATGGGGATTTGAACCTCCACTGACTTCAATGTGATAGAAAAGAGATTGAGTACAGTGAAGGCAATAGGAAAGTCTGCTACAAGAGCTCTGCCTGGCTAGTCTTAGTGCGTACTGCCATGCCTAAGAATCTAAGAAGCTAAGAAGAACCTAAGAAGTTGGAAGTATCCGTTGAGCAAAACAATCCGTTAAACATTTTAGCAAAACAATCTGTAGAGACTTCTGCAAAACAATTGGAGAATTGAACCCCCCTGGTATGAAACGACCTGGTTATGGCTATGGCTATGGCGGCAGAGGTCTGGCAGAAGTCTGATTTAGAGGTATGACTATGTCAGCTAATTTAGAGGTTTGGTTATGGCGGCAGAGGCCTGGCCCATCAAAGGCAACTTTGACAAAAGCATGGTTCTCGCCCAAATCTAAGGCTAAAGCCCATGTCTAAGGCCAAATCTTCCTCAATCCACAACGAACAAGCCTATCCACAACGATCGCCATCACCTCCACGCGTCCCTCCCTGCAAAGAAACCACCGGAGCCAGCGCCTTCATGCAACTGCTCTTTCTCTACAAGCAAAAACCTTCCATAAATAACCTTCCTAACAAAAACTCAACCATGCACAATTCAAACCACATTTCCTTCCTGACCTCATCGTTATACGATTTTGGCATACTTATACATGCCAAAACGATACACAATCACATGTAATACTCTTCCCAATTGCAGAAGTCAATAACCACGTTTGTTCTGGTGCTACCGCAGCAAGGAATGGGTAAACTTCTTAACCTAATTTACTTGTCTCTAATTTCAGCCACGAATTTACCGGATTCTTTAACGCTTTCCTTTCTGAACAAGCATGCTTCCCCTCAGATTCTCCAAATCATCGCCTTATGCTTTTTCTTTGAGACATGCATTACCCCAATCCGTTCAAAATACCGCTTCAACTCAGTTCCGGCTACCCCTTTTTGCAAGTCGTTGTACATCTTTTTTGGGCAGATTCTCACAGAAAGAACTGTTGTATTGGAGGAGGGATTTGAACGCAAAACTTTCTCTGTTCACTCTGGGAAACAAGACTGGACTTGGGATTGAACAGTTCAAAGCATATGAATTGAAGGGTAGTTTGGTATCAGGTTGCTTACGTATGTCGACTTCTCCTTCAGGATGTGGTCATAGCTGTCCCTATGCTGTTAAGCTGGACGCCCCAAATACCATGGACGGCCTAAAAGAGGTATGTGCTTCTATAAACTTCGTGTTGAATCATGCGTCATTCATTTAATTGTATATTAAGCATTGTGCCTTGGACATTGTGATGTCCTGTAGTCTTCGCATGCATCTAAAATATAAGTAAACAAGATGCATACTATTTACCAAAAACGATTCATCTTCTTATGATTATATCAGTCTGCCAAACAAGCATGTATGCATAAAACTGGTTGCCACTTGTATTTATCATCCTTTTTGTAGTCCTTTACAGCTGAGTGTGATAAATGAGTTGGAGAATGCGCTAGGGACACCTTTCAATACTGGCCCTCAAGTAGCACCATCGAAACCATTGGTGATAGTAATTAGTGGACCTAGTGGGGTTGGGAAAGATGCAGTTATCAAGGTTTGTCACATTCCTGATTCACTTGGAAAGGTTTGAGAATGCTTGGCTCATTTTATTACCACAATCATATTTTGCAGAAACTTCAGCTTCTTCGCAAGGAGCTCCATTTCGTTGTCACGGCAACAACAAGACCCAAGAGGCCAGGGGAAGTAGATGGTGTTGACTACTATTTCATTACTAAAAATGAGTTTCAAGGTTTGATTGAACGAAATGAGCTTCTAGAACATGCAGTTGTCTATGGAGATTATAAAGGCATTCCAAAACAGCAGGTAAAACTGTGCTAATATTTCAATTGTTTGATAACCTTATATTACCAGTCTTTGGAATCTGCTATTTTCCTTTAATATGAGTTTTGAAAAAACATGCATGAATCTGTATTGACTAGAGCGTCTACTACATCCTTATCAATAACTCGATTATCCTCCTGTGTTTTGCTTTCCTGTAATAGGTGCGTGAATACATGGCTAAGGGGATGGATGTCGTCCTTCGTGTGGATGTTCAAGGGGCAGCCACTGTACGTTCTATCCTTGGATCAAATGCCGTCTTCATTTTTCTTGTTGCAGAAAGTGAATTTGCCCTTGTAAGACGGCTGACACAGCGTAAGACAGAAACCCTTGAGAAGATGATTGTAAGGGTCTCTACCGCAAGGGAAGAGTTGCAGCGTATGAAAGAGTTTGATTATGTGGTGGTGAATGCTGATAAGCAGTTGGATAACACTGTAAATACGATATGTAGCATTATTGATGCTGAGAAGTCAAGAGTACAGCAAAGATTGGCAGTTATTTGACGGAGAAACTACAGCTGTTGCTTTCAACAGCTAGATTGCTGCTAAGACAGCTAATACGTGAAGGCAATATATTTTATTGGCAGGAGAAGGTAAAGGTGCATCGGCATGCATTTGCTATTTTTGTTGTTGGGAATCTTTGGGTTGTAGCTTGAATGTCGTAATGCTAATGCAATGGTGCATTCTTTGAATATCATTAGCAAAATGTATATCAGTATATGCTGGTCACAAGATTCCTGAGCATTGAATTATCAATTTGATATAGGTGATATCAAATTTCACACATAATTGATGATGCCATTTGGGTACATGGCATTGGACATATGATTTGCTTAATCTTTTCAGAATGACTAAGGCGATCGGCAAATTAATAATGTATCATAAGAAGTTAGGCTGGACTTCCATGCCAAAAATGACTGTTGGGAATTCATTTTGTTCTTAAGCATTTCCCATGTCAAAATTCTTATAAGGATTGTGAAAATTTTGAGGAAGAAAGATTTGCTGATAACAGCAGATCATTCTATATTATGATTGTGATTGTGCACATGTATGCATTTGTGAAACTCATCACCATTTTTTATGTAACCTATGGCATGTCAGATGTCTTACCTTGAATAAGGGTCCATTCAGACCCACCTGTAGTTAAAGTTAGGATCTACGCATCTTGTCCTCCATATAGTGATTTCTGGATAAATTCCTCGACGTGTGGTTTAAGGGAGGTCAACCCTTCCCTCCTGCTGATCATGAAAAATAACCTTCTTGGTCTGTTGGGCCCGAGGGTATAATCTACTCGAGGGGAGGTTAACTTATTTCCCATAATCTGCTCGAGGGGAGGGTTAAACCTCCTCTTCACAGTCCACATTACAAGTGGAGTTAGCATAATGTTAGTGGTGGTTAACTATTTTTTAACAAAAAACCTGAATGCTCTCCTATGTGGATAAACACAGAGGAAAGCTCTTTTGTGCAGGGAATCAATATATTCTATTGCATTTAGTATGAATGGTGGAGTACTTAGCCATTGGATCACTTGTTAAATGTCTGCATGTATGGTCAGTGAAGAATGATAGTTTGCTTAAGACATTGAAAAGGTACTCTTGAGGTTGGGCACAAGGTTGCTCTTTGTTTCTCCAACAATATTGTCCATGTTTTGGATTTTAAACTATAATGCAAAAATATGAGTGCTCTCTATTCTATCTCATGTATTTTTACAACGACACATTCTAGCCAATTTGGACATGCTTGAGTTATAAACAAGTATAATGCAACCATTGCTGCAACTATTTCTGAAGATACATACTTAATAATTTGCTCTAGTGGCCAACTGTCTTGGATCAATACAAATAAATAATTAAGATAAACTTATTGATAGTAGCAGCATATATATTGGCAAACAACACAGATGTTACATCATGGTCTGGCTGCTGAAACTCGTGCAGCGTCTATATCACCATGAAGTTGATAGGCACCAAGCAAAATCAACGAAGGAACCGCATCATGCTAAAATAGGATTCATTTATAAGATCATGTGTCTCGTCTGGCCATCCAAATTGTTTAAGAATGTCATTGTCTAGTGTTTGTGGTATATTACAATCTTCAGAAAAACCAATGAAAATATGGAAATCCTTGTTTAGAAAGCCTATGTGACCACATGCAAATAGAAAAATAACAGAGGTTATTTTATTTGGCTCTATACCCTACACTGTATTTCCTTAAATGCTATGAAAACCTCCTTTTCATAGCCATTTGAGCATATGCTTCCATGATGACAATCCAGATATAACATTTCGTTCCTCCATTTCATCAAAGACATGGCATATGCACTCTCTAGGTTCCCACACTTGGCATATATATTTTATAGAGGCAAGTTTCATGCCTCTGATGCGCAAGCCGTCCTTCTACAAGAGACTCTATACAAACACATCCATCAAGTACACCCACAAACGTAACACCATCTGCCCTCGTCTATATTCCTGTTTTCACATACATATTCGTGATGGCAAAGTTCTTATCTCCCATCCATACCCCAATAACTTCTGGAATTCCTTCACTCCATAGGAGCACACACAAGCATTATTAGGGATATGTTATATAAAAGAGCTAGTCGTTCGCACGGACTTTCCCACTACTAATTGTCACGCAGTATTGCCTGCATTTAGTAGCTTATTACAAATGGAAGCGTCCACAATATGTGTAACATCACCATAAACTAGTACAATTTTAATAACATAGCACAATATGTCCATAAGATATTCAATTTCATACTTCAAACATTAACAGAATAGAATAACATTTTATCAAGGCTCATGGTTTAAATCCGCATTCAGCCTTTATCATCACTTTGCAAATCTTAAGATGCTAATAAAACAACATAAAGCACACTGGATGCAGTTAGAAATGTTTTCAAATATTAAATCTTGTACAGATAAAGGGGTAAAACCAAATACCGAGTTCATGCATAACATGAAAAGGCAGAATATGAAGGCCAATGCTTTAAATCTATTAGATTCAAAATCAATGCATAAAATAGAGAGCTTCAAACTGATGAGTGGTAAAAAATAACACTTCTGCAGAACCTCTACAATAACAAGTGAACAACATATTCCCGAGAACAAAATATAGGAAGACTAATGGACTTACGTGCAAAAGAAGAGCACTTCTATTCTCAATATGAAAGCGTAAGATTAGAATGGGAAACATTACCTGTATCCAAAATTCATCCCGTCAATTATCAACGTTGTCAAATGACTTGGTAACATTCGCATCATAACAAGAACACAACAATATGCTCCTAGATAAAAGACAAAACACCTAAACTCTGAAAATTGTTCTTGGCCTGTTGTATCCTATATCTAGATGCCGATAATATAACATCCACAGTGGGCCACATTGCATGGTATCCAAAAGCAATAATGTCAGTGCATCCACAATGCCAAAATTAACATAATATACAAGTAACCTGCAAAGGAATCTATAGAGAAGTTCAATTTAAGAACCAGCAGAATAACTTTTTACTATGAATTGTGAAGCTTGGGATTCTCTCGACAATTTGTTGTGATAAAAGACTACTATTCATGCAAATGCTAGAACCTGCTCAGAAGTTCAAGGTTAAGAATAAGGAAACCAGATTCAGCGTTTTGTGTTACTTAAACCTAAAGAAATGAAAAGGATTGTTGTTGGATGATAGTAGGACCAAACACTTCTAGGAAAAATAAAACTTTCCAAGTCAAATGCGGGTCCCTCAAATTGTTGTAGTAGCTAGACACTGCTTCAAGAAGAAAGGAAACCAGTACTGACAAAAGTCACCAAGATACTGTTTTCAGTATGTGATTTCAGGATCCTAAAGTGTGTTTTTGCTGCTAGTTTAAATCCAGACACCATGATGCAAAATAATACCTGCAAGTACGTGCTGCAAATTCCCATGGTAAGGATCTCTCTTCCCCAATAATCTTAAACATCTCCATGGCCACTTAGCATAATCTTGTATTTGCATAATGGCTCGCTAAATAACCTACTCCATGTCCTTTGATTTTTGTCCAAACGTTTGCAAGGCCTCTCCTGCTACTCAGAACTGCTGACAAAAAGTGTCTTGTTGCTTGCTTCTATTTGATTACCAACACATTTGGATGTGCTGGCTCAAACATCTCAATATAAATAAATGACCAAAGGATTAATGCTAAAACATAATCTTTTCTCCATAAAACCTAGACTGTTTCAAGAAAAATGATCTAGAATACAGATGAGGTGTGACGCTCCCTGACGCTATACGATGCTCCCATCGTATAAGCCCAGGAAATCCCCCTTCCCAATGGCTCAAGCACC
>JAANSK020096684.1:0-26962 GCA_011763485.2 Isoetes engelmannii | reverse complement strand
CCTCCACCTGCTTCCGGATTTAGCAGGTGGAGGGGGTAGCAAGAATGGCTGACCCCCTTCCCTTCCATATTACATCAAGGAATAGCATAAAAAATTGCGAGCCCTATAAATATGAGACCCCGTCATGTTTAAACCACATGCATATTCATGGTATATCTAGGTCTTTTTCATGTTAAAGCCCTATAAATATCAGACGCCGTCATGTTTAAACCACATGCATATTCATGGTATATTTGGGTCTTTTTCATGTTATAGCCGTATCCCAAAAAAAATACACTACGTCTTTGTGGACTTGATACGACCGGTTTAAACATGACCATGCCCTATATTTACACGGATTAGGAGAAAAAGAGCCTCAACTTAATTTTGGGACTTTTGTTTGATTTTTTGATAAAAGTAAAGGTACACCAATTGTGCAAAAATACTATGACAGAGACAAATTGCACCTTCGAAAACCATATTTTAGCTAATAGACTGTGGGATATTTAATATCCTTTTTGTCTCATTATACGTGCAGTCGAACAGGACAGAAATGGAAGAAGCTGGAAGAACATACAGTGTTTTCCTTTGCAGACCATGGCAAGCCGGACATGGCGGCAATCAGCTGAACCATGTGCTGCAGCGGCGAACATTGCAGTCTTCATTCAGAAGTAAAAAACTAAAATGGAGGGTGAGTGTCCCACCACGTGGTCTAAAAGTACTTATTTCATCCGATCAGCTAGTCAACCTAGCAGTACGCACTGGTAGCTAAGCTCTCCTTCCCTCTGAATGAGGGGGGTTTGCTGTGTTTCCGCTTGGTGTTTGATCAATTGCGCATTTTGGGCGCGGCCGATTTCACCGGAGTAGCTATGGGAGGTATCATCGGCTTGCCTGTGCTTGAATGTTTTTATGTTGTTGGTTGTGTTCATTGGGCTTGGAAGCGGTGCCTCAGAGCAGGGGAACATGATAGCAGTTCTTGGCCCCCTGCAGACTTGGAGGATTTTCGCCCTGTTCCAAATCTTTGTCGCTTGATCATGGCGGTTTATGAGGAGGATTTGGCCGATCCTCAGTGGCCTCCTCCTGGTGGCTACGGTCTGAATCTCGATTGGGTCATTAAAAAAGCGACCTACATGGATACCAAAGGAAAAGTTCCTCCTTACCTTGTATATATTGATCATGACAATGAAGACATTATAGTAGCCATCAGAGGACTCAGTATGGAGAAAAGTAGTGATTATGCCATGATGTTGGATAATAGGCTTGGGAAACAGATGTTTGAAGGGGGTTATGTACATCATGGCCTGTTAAAAGCTGCTACTTGTTTGCTACAGAAAGAAGCCAAATTGTTAGAAGGGTTGATTACTGAACATCCCAAGTATACCTTAACTATAGCAGGCCATTCCTTGGGGTCCGGTGTGGCGTTTTTATTTACGGTTTTACTAGTAAAACACAGACATATGGTGGCTAATATACCCAGAGAGAAGCTAAGGTGTTACGGAATTGCTCCTGCCCGATGCATGTCTCTCAATTTGGCAATTGAATATGCAGATATTTTGAACTCCATCATTCTCCAGGTTCTTGACTCAACTGGATTTTTTCTTCTTATAGGGTATTGTAGGCTCCTTCAAAAGAAGAGAGTGACAAAACTGTGCTGGGGAATTGACAGGATGATTTCTTGCCACGAACTGCCACTCCTTTGGAGGACATTTTCAAGTCAATCTTCTGGTAAGTATCATATATGATAACTAAATTCATGTCACAACCACGATTCTTTTCCTGCAATGTACTTTAGGTCTAAAGCAGCATCAATTAATCTTGCCCTCATGACTCAGCTCGCATGGTACTCAGAATATCAATGAAGTCGTATCTGTTCAAATTCTAGAAGTAGCTGGCAAGTAAATGGACTTGTAAAGATGAGCCTTTATGTGACAAACAAATAAGACCATAGCAAATATCTCTGTTGTTTTTCTCTACTCGCTTTAAGTGTTATTAGTGTATGGTCTTTTTTTTTTCCTTTTGTTACCATAACTTTTTTTCTAACCTTGTCTTTTATGCTCTCCTGCCAGCTTACCGTGCTTGCTATGCTTCAATTGTGTAAGAGACACGTGTGTTTCACAGAAGAAGATACTCAAAGACCCCCGGAGGCTCTATGTACCAGGACGCGTGTACCATATAGTGGAGCGGAAGCTTTGCAGGTTAGTCATTTGTTACATGAGGATTCTTGAAATGCGTTCACACGAATATAAATTCCTGTTTTTCAGAAAATCCATTTAATGACAACAGTCTGAAATCTGGACTTTAGTTTAAAAAAGCAAGTTTCTCTTCTTTTCTTAATGCAAATTGGCAGCAACAATCTCTTATTCTCTTGTTAGATGGGTGCGCTTGTATGTCATTCGGAGACTTGACTTTCAAATTTCATAAAGACGGTCAATCCGAATGTCTCTGTCACTAAGCATACAAATTGCCTAGTAGCAACCCAGAAACAGAAATAAATGATGACCGCATGGGTGTGGATATTGATATGATGTTGTTCTTTTGTTGCAGACGTTGTGATCCTGAAGTGAGGACAGCAGTTCCTGTGGACGGTAGATTTGACCATATTATCCTGTCTTGCACTGCAACATCTGACCACGCTATTATATGGATTGAAAGGGAAGCCACAAAAGCTTTGCAGGTAGTAGGAGTGAATGAAATTTATGAATTCTTCTTTAGACAAGTGATGCTTTAACGTCTATATAGGGTGAGAAGGTATGCAGTGTAGATCCCCAGGGGATGCACTCATGTATAAGGGGGGTATGCCATCTGCATGCGAGGGGTAGCAAAAAACCCCCCTTATACGAATTTTTAAAAGCTAATTTTGACCCCTTCCGTATAAAATTTACCTAGGCTAGCCCCAAAATAACCTAAAATAGGACCCCCTACCGACCGTATATGTACGGAATTGGGTCCAAAAACCCCCCTCCCGTGCATGCACATGGTTTGTACGAAAAAAACGGTGAATCCCCCTTGTGTAGATCATTCATATGGTTTACTCTCATGCTATGGAAATTTGATTCTATGTTGAAATTATCCAGATAGCATTTTCTATGAATTATTTGCTGTAATCTCCTTTCGTGTTAAAGCAGTTACATTGTTGTCGGTAGAAATAATGGCACTAAACACATACAACTAATAATCACCTTCTCATAGGGTACTGACGCTTTTACTTTGTAGGTGATGATGGACGAAAATGAAAATATGAGGGAGCCTACAGAACAAAAAATGACAAGGCAACAGTCGCATCATGAAGAGATTAAGGTTGCACTTCAGAGGGCCGCCACTCTCGACATACCGCGAGCTTCACCGTCATATGGTACCTTTGATTCTGATAGACTGAACTATGAATCTGCAGGCGAAATATCTCCCTCTTTAGATAACAAAAAAACATCACATATTTCATCTGGAAACAAATTGCATGCTAAGGAGGATAAAGGGTTACAGTATAGATCGTGGATAAAATTCATTTACGGCCCATTTTCAAAAGATAGATATGAAGGTCTGGGGAGTTATGATTGACAAACATGTATATACAGCAGCTATATTATACTCTATGCAGTTTCTCCAAGTTACCTCTTAGGAACTTGTTGAAAACAGAGTGGCATCCGTCAATATTGACAGATGCATGTAAATGATTCTTACCTTTATGATTCTTAATGTACAAATGTATAACAGCCACTAGGAAAATTCACAAGTTGGTGCAAACACGTGAATCTTCAAGTACATAGAGCTGCTTGTATAAATCCCACAGTAATGTTCCCAAAGGGTTCAAATTACAGATTAGTAATTGCAAGAAAAAAAGGGATTGAATTTGTGTTGTCAAAAAATGGTCATAACAATAATATTTCCATTAGGATCAATCATCGTGAGCAATCAATTCATTCAATATCAAGGCAATGCATGTTGGAAGGTAATACATGTTAGAAATAAGTGTTAAGCATTCAATATCAAGGCAATGCATGTTGGAAGGTAATACATGTCGGAAATAAGTGTTAAGCACTGATCATCAAAGATTGTCAAATCTTCACTTTTCTTGAGGATTTTCTACTCATTACAGGGTCCAAATTATCCCACCACAAGCATATCTATTAGCATACCTTACTATGAAAAGACGTAGGGGCATTGGACCAAATTAAACCTATTTTGACTTGTGGACCACAAGCATATCTATTGGCATATCTGATTATGAAAAGACATCAGGGCATTGTAGCTATTCGCACAGGTGCACGCAACTCAGAATTGAGACATGCATGAACCAAGGGAGTCAAGATCTGGGGCATTGTAGCTATTCGCACAGGCGCACACCAACTCAGAATTGAGACTTGCAGATGGGTTGATGAACCAATGAAGTCAAGGTCTGCGAGTATTTTCAGCTAAGAACTCTAGAAGATAGACGACATCACTCCAGATTTCTCCAGCATGTACAACTACCAGAGAGAAATTATAGTTATATTAGTTGTACATCAATCACTAACTGTGCTCCTACAGAAATTACAGCTATCTTAGTTCTACATCAATCACTATATATGTTGCACTACCATCTTACATACTGGCGGTGCTACAAAAAAGTATAAAATTGCTTGAACAAAGATGCCAAAAGAGCAGGCAGTTTGATGTGTACATATTCAGTGGGCTCATTACAATCAAGGTTTTTTCGAAATCCTTCGGGCTGGGGTTATGTATTTCTACACTTACTGCATTCATTGTATTGGATTTCATATATCTTTAATCTTCTTGGACATTGAAACTCGATTTAATTCAGCTCAATTCAGCTCAGCTCGACTCGACTCGACTCAGCTCAGCTCAGCTCAGCTCAACTCAACTCAACTCAGCTCAACTCAGCTCAACTCAACTCAATTCATAAGGGCTTTGATTCATTTTTACTCATATCCTTCATCATCTGCTGCCATTCAACACCCCATCAAACATGACAATTCATTTTTACTTTAACAAGTTCTGTGTTTCCATCTATAGGTTCATCTTCGCACATTTCATTTCATTTCATTTCATTTCATCATCTGTAAACATTCATTGGCCTGTTTTATCATAAAATCTGCTACATTGTCATGTTTTCACTCCTTTGTCATGCTGGCTATATTTTTCATACCAGCAAGAACGTTGGCAGAGGGGACCAGCTAATTCTTTTCTTTTGGGCATCATCTTACTATTATCTAGCAATATCTAAAGTTTCTTGCATTTACAAGATCATTCATCGTGTTCATATGCAATACAAGCACAAGGGGTTTTAGGAGGGATTTGATTTGGATGCATAGATGACGATAACGGAAACCATAGACCATACCCCTAAAACAATTTAATGGTTCGTGTAAGAAAAAAAAAATAGACTCAACAGAAAAAATAATTAACTTAGCTCGTTCATTGTATTGGTCAAAGCATTGTTATTAGAAAAATGAATCATTTTGATAGAAGTTTGAGTCCCTGTTTTTCATATTCTAAAACCTCAGGCGTATCATGAACCTACGCGAAGAACAAAAAAAATATGTAGAAAATATGCAAGAAAGCGAACAATCGCCAAGAATCTGATATATGATCAAGAAATCAGAAATACAATGGCCCGAAGGCGAGTAGGAACACAAGACAGATGCCTATAAGGCTCAAGACTGGCGTTGAACCAGAATAGTTCGACAAAATTGAGGCTCCTCTATATATACTAGTAAATTGCCCACCTTTGGTGGCAATCATCATTTATAGCCATTCCTTCCCCTTCAAATTCTCTTATAGAATTTGGATCTGCTAGTTTGGGTATTATATGTAGCAAAGCATCAGATATAATCCTTATCATAAAGCTACAAAATAATGCAAAGGGATCAGGCAAAGCATTTAACAACAATAACGAATATATTAGCATGATTTTAATGATTACATTTATAGATTGGAATACCCTGAATATTGCACTAACCCAGATAGTTATTCAGAAGTTGGATAAACCTGATATGCCATCACATGCCCGTGAAGACTTTTACAGATGAGCTTCATGGATAAACTGATAAGCCATCATACACGGATGACATGTGTTTCATGTAGGATCTCCTGTGTTCCATTGGCAATTAATATTGGACCTCCTGTGAAAGAAGTATACAACCTAATGCTTGGAAAACCTCTGATACTATAAGGTGCTAAAGAGAAGTATAAAATGCAGAAGTTGCATATCTTCATTTGCATATGCTAAGCTGATCAGCTGATTCTACCATGATTTCTTTTACAAAATTGGTTTCCATCTAACAATGGCCTTTCGCAAAAAATACAGGTAATTGGCTTCTTGCTTGAAAGCAGCAGCTATAAGGTATATCCAGTCATATTTCCCAAGCATTTGCGACATCTCTTCAGAATTGATGTTGTTGAAGGTATATGTAAGGAAAATAAGTGCAAAACTTAAAAAAACTCATTTAAGCTCAAATCTTTGGCTATGGCTTACCCGACATGCTTTAAATGTAGCAATCATTTTTCACCACTAGTTGCAAGAGGAGCTATATTTCACACACAAGTGAGAAGCCAAAATGCCTTGAATGGAAGTCTGTCTTCAGAAACTATGATTAACTACTCAAAAATTATCAACCCATCAAAATACGCAATATATGCTTACAGGCAACATACCTAGATATTCAACAGCTTCAATGTCATATTCATGGCTTCCATTACATTAAATATGAGAGAAAACGAAAAAAGAAACATGCCTTTCTTCATGGCCTATATTTTGATCTGCTCCAAGCCGATCAAAAAGTAAAAAGATCTCAGATCGTGGAAGAAGCTAATGTGTATACACAACTACTCGAGATGTTCCTGCATTTGTAGAATCCGATAGTGCAGTTCCCTGCTCCTGTGATGATCTGATACAGAAAACTCTGCTCAAATAATGGTCTGATGCGGAAATAATGCAAACTTCTAGTCTGGTGATGGTGTGATGCTATTCCATCAGAGAAAAGGGCGCTGCTCCGGCGATGGTCTGATGCAGAAACAATGCAAAACTTTCTAGTCTGGTGATGGTGTGATGCCATCCCATCAGAGCAAAGGGAGTTCTGCCTAGGAAGACTGCTTTATTTCTTCATGGCCTATATTTTGATCTGCTCCAAGCCGATCAAAAAGTAAAAAGATCTCAGATCGTGGAAGAAGCTAATGTGTATACACAACTACTCGAGATGTTCCTGCATTTGTAGAACCCGATAGTGCAGTTCTCTGCTCCTATGATGATCTGACACAGAAAACTCTGCTTAAATAATGGTCTGATGCGGAAATAATGCAAAACTTCTAGTCTAGTGATGGTGTGATGCTATTCCATCAGAGAAAAGGGCGTTGCTTCGATGATGGTCTGATGCGGAAACAATGCAAAACATTCTAGTCTGGTGATGGTGTGATGTCATCCCATCAGAGCAAGGGGAGTTCCGCTTAGAAAGACCGCTTTTTTTTGCGGTTTTGAAATGCTACGCCATAGCCACGTTCGATTCGGAGCCCTATCACCTTTTCCGAAACGATTCTAATGTGTATGCACAACTGCTCGAGATGTTCCTGCATTTGTAGAACCTGATAGTGCAGTTCTCTGCTCTTGTGATGATCTGATTCAGACAACTCTGCTCAAATAATGGTCTGATGCGAAAATAATGCAAAACTTCTAGTCTGGTGATGGTGTGATGTCATCCCATCAGAGCAAAGGGAGTTCCGCTTAGAAAGACCATTTTTTTTGCGGTTTTGAAATGCTACGCCATAGCCACGTTTGATTCGGAGCCCTATCACCTTTTCTGAAACGATTCTAATGTGTATGCACAACTGCTCGAGATGTTCCTGCATTTGTAGAACCCGATAGTGCAGTTCTCTACTCTTGTAATGATCTGATACAGACAACTCTGCTCCGGTGATGGTGTGATGCTATTCCATCAGAGAAAAGGGCGTTGTTCCGGTGATGGTCTGATGCAGAAACAATGCAAAATATTCTAGTCTGGTGATGGTGTGATAATCCTATCAGAGCAAAGGGAGTTCCGCTTAGGAAGACCACTTTTTTGCGGTTTTGACATGCTACGCCATAGCCACGTTTGATTTGAGGCCCTCTCTCCTTTCCGAAACTATTCGACAAAACCCTAGGTTTGGCTCATTTGCAAAGGTTGTGATGATTCAACACAGACGACCCTTTAAGAAAAGGAATCGTAGTGACATTTTAGCTGTGATAGCTGGGATAAAGCCATGTGTCACAATCTAGGATTTGATGACGTGGAAATTTAGGGTTTGATGCAACACATACATACGATATAACTTTATAATAAAGGATGTATACCAATCATACATACACATAGGTTCTAAAATGTTCTAGGACTTTCTAGAAGCTACTGCGCATATAAGGCAAATGCAATATAATATCACCAAAGATAATAGATAGTGCACTTGGCTAAGGTATGTGGCTTGCAACTAGAAGGTTGCGAGTTTAAACCCTGCCTCGTGCAACTCAAGGAGGGGTTCACATAGGGTAAATTCGTACGACACAATGCGTGACCCAAAGGGGTTTTTTTTTAGGTTCAAACTTACAATACTCATACAATTTTGCAATTTTTTGGGTAATTCTGGAGTAATATGTGGCTGAAAGGGGGTATTTTGACAGATTTCGAAGGCGTATAGGAAGGGGTTTTGAGGGACCCCTTGGACGCATGTGGTACACCCCCTATATAATAGATGCATCCCCGAGGGTGCAACTACCTTTTTGCATCCGTGTGACGACCATCTTTTGTACATACGAGTATAATGCTCATATAGTACGAATATCCATATGGCCGTCACAACATCCCCCTCCTACGACAGCGCCGAGTCCCCAGAGCTGGAGTCGGAGTACTTGGACTTCACTTGTTTGGATACCGTCGGTGGAAATCTGCAATCTTGTCAAGAGCGTTGCTCAGATTCTCGACAGGTTCCTAGATCCTATCACTTGGAGAGTATCCTTCCCAGTCGACAAAGTAATACAGTCGCCGACAAAGAAACTTAGAGTCCAAAATCTGGTGAACCTCAAACTCCTCGTGATCATCGATTTCCATTGGTGGAAGCGGCGGAGGAACTCGATCTGGAAGGGGATTAGGCATGTACGACTCCAGTACCAAAACATGAAAGACTAGGTGTAGCCGAACAGCTGTCTAGAGGGAGCTCAAGCCGAAATGCAACATCACTGACCTGAACCGTGATCCGATAAGGACCAAGGCGACGATAGTCAAGCTTGTTGTAGGGATGTGTAGTAGGGAGTTCTCTGCGCAGGAGCCAGACAAGGTTACCAACATGAAAAGGAGGAGCTTCTTGACGGTGCAGATCTGCCATTTGGAACATGCAGTGGTTGAAGAAGACCATGAGGAAGATGTCTTGGAACCTTTGCTCGATAGCAGATATCACAGTAATGGATAAAAACCTCAACAGAGCGATAGAGCCCAGGCCACCAATACTCTCAACTAATGACTTCAAGAGTCTTGGCTACTCCAAACTGTACAGGTGAGTCATGACAAGCCTGCAGAAACCGAAGCCTAGAGGCACCATCTAGAACATACAGAAGTCGAGCAAGAGTCCATCTCGAATCTTGAAACGATCATAGTCCGATCACATCTGCCGAGAAGTTGATACTGCACTTAGATGTGAAAAAACATCTTGGGCCAATGGATCAGAGGGGAGAGATGCACGAATAGACTCCAACAAGGATGTATTATGAGGCCTCTCGAACACAGTGATGGCCATAAGCTGGAACCGATCAGGCCCAAGCATGACCTGTGACTGCTGATCAAATGCAGGATCACCCAACTTAGACTAAAAAGTAGGAGCGTTGAGACAAGGCATTCGAATTCCCCTGGAGAGGTCCCAGACGGTACTTGGTCACGAAATCAATGTGTGATAATACTTGAGTATGCCACAGTGGCTGGCAACAATTGAGTACTCGAGCAGACAGATAGTACATATAGATTTTGATGATCTGCATAAACTGTGACCTTATGAGGACACCCACTCCTCGTAGAGCCAAAAAACGCCTCCACTCCTCGAAAGAATCAACTATTGCCAGCAACTCCTTGTCATTAAATATCGGATAGTTGATTTTGGCAGCCTGGAACTTCCACGGGTGATAGACGATCAGATGCAATTCATGGTCATCCCCATCCTGTGACTACCATCCAGAGCAAAAGCAGAAGCATCTGCTTCAACAATTTATGGATGCAAAGGATCTGCATGAGCAAGAACTATTGCCATGGTGAAAGCATGCTTCAGGGTCAAAAAAGCGGGCTTCCACGCTCCATTCGAATGGCACATCCTTTAACGTGAGGCGTGTCAAAGGAAGGACAATCTCCGAATAATCTCGAATAAAACGTCGATAGAAGTTGACAGATCCAAGGAAACACTGAATATCTCAGACATAAGAAGGACAGTGCTGACTTTTTCGGGATCTATGGAGATACCCTGGAGTGTGATACAATAGCCAAGGAACTCGATATTATCCTGCTCGAACTGACTCCAGCTTGGCATAAAGTCCATGTTCTCGCAGCTTTTGATGGACCTTCCGGACATGTTCTTCATGCTCTTCTAACATCTTCAAATGGATCAGAATATCATCCAAACAGATGACAACAAAAAGATCCAAACACTCCCGAAGAACGATGTTAGCCATGCGCTGGAAGACCGCTGGAGCATTGGTAAGGCCGAAGGGCATAACAGTGTACTCAAAATGCCCATACCGAGTTTGAAAGGCAGTCTTCCACTCATCACCTTCTCTGATTCGAATATTATTATTGGCGCCTCAAAGATCAATCTTGGTAAAGTATCATGTGCCTTGCAACCGCTCAAGTAATTCAAGGATCAAAGGCAGAGGATACCGATTGCACACAGTAATCTTGTTGAGCCCGTAGTAATCTACAACCAACCAGAAAGTACATCGCTGCGGTACGAAAATCTGAAAGTAAGTGGATGGAAGAGCTTATAATCTTTTGTGTTTCCTCAAAGTCATTGTATCCTGTAAAGATGTAATGCTGGCTACGAGGATGGAAATAAGTTTTTGGAGTTGGAAGGATCTGGAGTGGGTCAGTCCAACAACCAAAAACATGAAGTTGGTTGAGATCTGGAATAACAGGGGGTTCTAAGGGGATTTAAAATCAATGTATAATTGACCATGGTCGAAACCATAGACCATATTCCTAAAACAATTAAAGTGGGTTGTTATTAAAAAAAACATAGATTTAATAGAAAAAATAATCACATTAGCTCGCTGGTTGTCTTGGTCAACATATTTATATTAGGACATTGAGTTATTTTGGTAGAGGTTCGAGTCCCCGTATTTCAGATTTCAATATTTCATATTTCAAAATCATAGGCGCCCCCAATCATAAGTAGTTATAATCGAAACGAGAGGCGTCCAGAGGCCCTAACATAAGATCTAGGCCATAGAATCGACGGATCCGACGACCAAGATAGTCCAGGGTACACCGCGTTTAGAATATGTAGCAAAATAACAGGGGGTTCTAGGGGGATTTAAAATCAATGTATAATTGACCATGGTCGAAACCATAGACCATATTCCTAAAACAATTAAAGTGGGTTGTTATTAAAAAAAACATAGATTTAATAGAAAAAATAATCACATTAGCTCGCTGGTTGTCTTGGTCAACATATTTATATTAGGACATTGAGTTATTTTGGTAGAGGTTCGAGTCCCCGTATTCCAGATTTCAAAATCTTAGGAAAACCCGTATTTCATATTTCAAAATCATAGGCGCCCCCAATCATAGTTAGCTATAATCGAAACGAGAGGCATCCAGAGGCCCCAACATAAGATCTAGGCCATAGAATCGACGGATCCGACGACCGAGGTAGTCCAGGGTGCATGAGGGACTTTGGATGCATGCTGAGCAGCCAGGCGATTTTCGATATATATAATTTTTTTTTTTGGAAGGACGGGAGCCTTTATTATCCAAAAAAGTTACAAAAAAGGTACAATGGGGACTAAGAACTCAATGGAGAAAATGTCCACCAGAGCAAATCCAACCCACTCAAATACAACATCTTAACAGTGTGAAGAACACGGAAAAAGCTCACGAGTAAGTGTGAATCTGAAGATAGTGCTCCAAAATACGACTCTTCACCTCATTAGCAATTGATGAGCACCTGAATGCCTTGGCAATTCGTTGTTGGGCATCGAGAAGAACCTGTGCATCAGACCAAGCAAGACCTTTGAATATGAGAAGATTCCTTCTTTTCCAAATGAACCAGATGGTTCATGCAGAGGCCAAATAAAAGGCTCTTTGGATATACTGCTAATAACACATGTTGGCTATTCAAACTGCGGTGAAAGAGGCCTTGAAGCGACAACCAAGCATGGTGACACAAGAAGAAACAATGCTAAATTGTCTCGTCCCTCTGTGCACACAAGGGACAAAGTGCAAAAACCTCTAGACAAAATCTTTGCACCGGAATATTGACGCACACACAATGACGAGCAGCAATATGGGTAGCTTCAGCTCAAAAACCACATCAAACTTCTGAAGCAGTTGCAAATGTTGGATATGATGACGAGACAGATTATGTGGATCCTTTTTTGAAGGTGACAGATGAACATGAGGGTGTTGCTGAAGCGTATGCTTATGTTGGATATAGTGATGTGACGGATGTGAATTCTTTTGTAAAGATGGCAGGCGAAGCAAATGAGGTATGTACCTATGTAATTTGTTAGGCCACATGGTTGGTGCCAAGTACTAGAGTTTCATAATTTGCATAGAGCAACTGAGGGATCCACATATTGTGGTTTATTAGGACACAAGCTTGATGAATATGAAGTACTAGAATACTATAAGTTGCATAATATATGCACCTACTGCAAGATGGAAGGACATTCAATAGAAGATTGTCAGCAGGTCATAGATTTTCATAGAGATTTTCACACGCATCAAAAACAAAGATTCGCTTCAGATATCAATCTTGGATGTGAAGAAATGCGAACGATGGTTTTGCAGAAGGTGTATGAACCTGTATTACCAAACTTCTTTGGTTTGCATTGGCCCTTTGATTTTCTTATAAGTGAAATAGAGAATATGCAACGTGGATTGTGGCTCATGTTTTTTAGCAGGAGACATGGTGGTTTAGATGTCTGATGCTATTCTAAAATGCAATACAATGGAAGTGTCAAGTTGAACCGGAAGATCTAGAGGTCCCTGGCATACTGCAGCTACAAACTGCCCCAATGAGAAGTAAAGAAGAAATTGTTCAGTGTTTAAAATTTAGAGAAATGTGGTATTTAGAATGCCAAAAAGGTTCAAACATTATCTCCATGCGGTATGATAATGAAGTTCAATAAGGTGTAGAGTTGGCACAAAAAGCATATGAAGATTTGAATGTTTCAAAAGTTATTTGAAGAACAGGCAAAAAAAACATGCAGTTTGCTTTTGATCATCTTTGACTTTTAATTCTATGCACACTCGTGCTTCAGAGCATACTGTTGATATTGACGCTGCAAATTTTTCTGCTCACATTGGTCATCCTGCTCCTAATGCTGCTAGTAACTGTGCAGGTATTTATCTTGTAAAACATAATGCCCATGATCAGACTTCAGTCACATGTTATCTTCTGCTAAAACAAGTCATACACCTGTGATATTCCCCTCTCTAAAAATAAGTCGCAAGCATGTCAAAGCAAAGTCTTTTTGCCAACATTCTACTACTGCCAGTTCAGGCCTTTATCCTACTACTACTACTACTACTACTACTACTACTACTACTACTACTACTACTACTACTACTACTACTACTACTACTACTATTTTCCTACCTGCAAGTTATTCCTCATCCAAAGCCATATTTCTTGATCAATCTCCTGCCTTACCAAATGTATTATTGCATATTGCCAGTGCCAAGTCCAGCACAAGTTTCTACTCTGCTAATGCCATTATATTACCTGAGGTGTTACACATAGGTCCTTATCTTGCTAGTGAATTCAGCTCCATCTGACTTTTTCTCCATTGCAAACAATGATTCTAATATTTCCAGTTTTTTCTCTATTTATAACGTTCCTTCTGATCAAGCCGTCTATCTATCTCACCTAGCCAATACAAACAAATGTTGTGCCACTTTTTTTTTTTTGTTGAGCAAATGCTTGAGTTATTGTTTGATCCTTCATCTTGTCTGCAAACTCTGCTCTTGCATTCCATCCAAGTCAATGCTCTAATTTTGCTTCTATATGCCACAACGCCATCTCTAAAGGGGAATAGGGTGATCTAATAGACCTAATTATAAGCTGAGGGGACAAGGGCCTATGTTGGCCCGCTGCCTAACTTTGTCTGGAGTACTAGTACTGAGCTGCCATGGTCCCAGTTCCAGCTTGAATTGAATACGGTAGGAGAAGGGAGAAGGGAATTTTCTACGAATTTCTAATTTCCTGGACCGGCGGATCCAAAATTACAAGATCTAATGGCTGCAAACAAATTTGACTGACATGACTTATTACGTGGTTAGGCTAGAAATCTAGGATTCCATGCACCTCGGTTTAGGCAACCCTGCTAAAAAAAAAAGGAAAAACAATTTCCAAAATGTCAATAAAGGGAGTGGGTGAGGAAGTGTCCAATCTCCTCCACCATCCTCCTCACATTTATCATAGGTTTAGAGTTGTCCCCCCCTCCCCCCTCCTCCTTCCAGGACTTGAAGCAATGATTAGAAATTCAAATGGGCAGCATTTTGCCATTTTTATGAGTAGAGTAAATGCATGAATAAATAAATGTATCTTTATCGTCCACAGAGCCATGGTATAAATTAGTGGCTATTCTTCACCATTTGGCGAAACTTTGGGCTTGACCATTAGGGTTTTGGCGATTTTTAATAGGATAAAACTTTCAAAAAATAAAGAACTTTAGCCAAACATAAATGGGGCTCTTCAAATTTTTTGAAAGATTTGCCAAAGTATCTACAAATTTTGAAGGTGTTTTTCTTTTCTTATTTTAGCAAGATTTTAGTAGTTTTAGTTCAATTTTTACAGAATTTCCACTATAATTCCAAAATTTTTATAAGTATGGCCAAAGTTTTGATTTTTCTTTTTAGAAACTTTAGCCAAAGTATAGTTAAAAATTAGAGGAATTCCATGGAAGTATAGCCAAACCAAGTTCTTGGTTTAAACTTAAAAGTTTCTTAATTCATACCCTGACGGAGACCAATTGGCTTATGGAACCCAAAATAAATAAAATAACCCTCACCTCGAAGTGTTTTAGAGGGAAAATTTTCGGCAGCAATAAGCATATTGATAAACTGTACAATGATATATTACGATACATTTCAATGATGTGTCGGAGGACATATATGAGTGCGCATATCAATGATCTCTTAAAGATATGATCCCAGTAACCCCACTGATGCCGTGTATAATAACTCATGTAGCGCTGGTTAGGTGGGACTAACTCAACATAGCATGCCTGGATATGGTCGAATACTAGACAACACCGAAGGACGTGGCATTCAACCTCAATGGCTCTATGTTATCAACATTAATAGACCAGGTCCTCACATGCCTCCCATCTGTCTGTCTCAATGCGGAGGCAACGTGCACCTGTGTGAATAGAAGTTATCAGTCTCTACGCTTCTTCATGGGCAAATGTGTATTTAGGTGGCGTTGTGGACCTCGCATGAGGACTGAGTTGATATGCTGCTAGTAGGGTGCTGTTTTAACTTGTTATAGGGACCTGCATCCCAGAGTTTGTTAAGAAAGGAAGGTACTGCTTCAAGTGATGGTGATCTTCTTTAGTTTGGACCTGTATGCACCTGTGCTCCTGCATATTCCATCGGGACCAATGAGCTCGTTTGTCTTTCCAACAGGCTTTAAGGCATTGTGGACCTAGTTCTATGACAAAGCAAGGTTGGGGAGATGAGCGTCGCCCATACCGACCACCTTCTGAAAGTAAATGATGTGGCGGTCCAATGCAGCCTCTGAAGGAGCAAAAACCTGTCTCCTATAGCAATATCTGATATGGAACTATGGCCTTTACACCAAGTGCCCAAGCTAGGAAGGTTTTCTGCACTTGCTCCAGGTCATTCCAGGTGGCAAGTGATTACCTGGCCCCAAACCTTGACCTCGTAAGGAGAACATGCTTTACCAATCCCTAAACAAGTGCGACTAATGGGCCCAGTCATACATCTCTTCTTTGTAACTGTTGTTTTGCATGGCATACAGTGCCTTCCAGCCCCTTGTCCCGCGCAGCTGGATGGAAGTATCACAGCATGTCGTAAAACGAAATTCCACTCCTAAATCCTTGTAGGTCAGTGCCACCTCCACATTTTGGCCCCAATAAGTGAAGGGGGGAGCCCTTGACTGGTGCAAGGATGAGACGAACAACATGTTAGTCTTGGTCAAGTTAACCGATATAAAGTATCGAGAGCATCCAAATGGCATTGCATGTCATTCTGGAGTATAGACTAAGAGGTCCACATCGCTGGTGTATTTGAGTTGTCTAATTATGTGATGCACGAGCTGAGCTCTCGCTCCACCATGTTCAGGAAGACAACCTTCCATCTAATCAATATATAGGCGAAATGACATTGGAGAGAGTGGGCATCCCTGGCGGACCCCAATACGACTGATGACAGGCTATCCTGACGGCGTCAGTCGGTCTGAGCATGCCTCATACAACCTGTATATTGCATTTCGTTTCCATAGGTGCCCATAACTGCCTCAATTTATCCCATTGCTTGTACCGCTCAATGTCAAAAGGTTTTGCGAAGTCAACAAAGGAACAGTACAGGTCTTAATGACAATTCCTTCTATCTTCAATCAGAGTCCGCAGAGAGAAAATATGATCAATGATGAAGTGGCGGGCCTACGTGGGAGACCGTACTTTCGCTTCCCACGTCCATATCGTCAACTGTTGCTCAAGAATGCCAGCCAATAGTTATGCAAAGATTGGATTGACCATAATAGTACGGGCAGTGTGGGTCGCCCGCTTTGTATGTGGGAATAGCCCTCCTAGTGGTCCATTGTATGGGAAAGCCTTCCTGCAATGTCCTATTGAACAATGCCATTAGGATGGGCACTATCGAAGGCTTTGCCCAATTGAGCAGCTCTACTTGCATGCCATCAAATCTACTGCCTTGCCATTGGCGAGACGCTGTAAGCCCTTGGTGACCTTTGTATCTGTAATGACCAATGGTGCATCCATCTGTGTAGGTATTGCTGCTCGAACCCCAAGTGAATCATAAAACTGCTGCAAGTATTGTACCCATTGTTCTGAAGTGATGTTCTTCAGGTTGCGGAGGCTTGTCCAGTTTGACAAACTAGTAAGTGATATATAAGTGACCTATAAATGCCGCATGTTTGTATATACAACTGTCATTTGTCTAAGTGACTTCTTCTTGCCACTTAAGTGTGGTGGTACTTTGCCATTTGTCGAGCACACATGACAAATGGCACATATACAATTGTCATCTAATCACATATGCAACTATTTTACTTGTAATTTAACTGTAGCTAGAATGTAGTGAAAATGCAGAAGCACTCATTTAGTAAGAGCAGTAGAAACTTCACTTAGTTTCTTCTTTAATATTATAGATCACGTTAGGATGTTACAATGCTAGAATAGTAGAAGTGAATTGTATTGCACTAGTGATGCCCTCCGAACTACAAAAACTAAAAAGAGATAATCACATGATGTGTGAAATACATAATGTCATTAAGTTATCAAACGATCATAAGTTTATATATATGTCCTTCAGGACACGGTCTAGTGGCAGGACCTTAAACCGCCACACCTGAGGTAAGTGGTTCAAACTTGGCCAATATCGGTCTAGTAATAGAGACCTTAAAATTCCATTACCCCGAGGTCATGAGTTCAAGTATGGTCAATTGGTCCTGTGGTAGAGACCTTAAATTTGCTATATGTAATGGATAATTACATGCAAAGGAGCTCCTAACATAGAATCAGAATGATCACGTCTAGGAGTGCATTGGCTTCCATGTGTCTGTAGAATAAAGTGAAGTAGGATGTAACCATGACGTATAGTAGATCTGTAGAATAAAGTGAAGTAGAATGTAATTATGACGTGATCACGTCTAGGAGTGCATTGGCTTCCATGTGTCTGTAGAATAAAGTGAAGTAGAATGTAATCATGGCGTATAGATCTGTAGAATAAAGTGAAGTAGAATGTAATTATGACGTGATGATCTGTAGAATAAAGTGAAGAATGATCACGTCTAGGAGTGCATTGGCTTCCATGTGTCTGTAGAATAAAGTGAAGTAGAACTTGGTCTATTGGTCCTGTGGTAGAGTCCTTAAACTTGCTATATGTAATGGATAATTACATGCAAAGAAGCTCCTAGCTTAGAATCCTTAAACTTGCTATATGTAATGGATAATTACATGCAAAGAAGCTCCTAGCTTAGAATCAAAATGATCACGTCTAGGAGTGCATTGGCTTCCATGTGTCTATAGAATAAAGTGAAGTAGAATGTAATCATGACGTATAGATCTATCGAATAAAGTGAAGTAGAATGGAATCATGACGCATGGATATGTAGAATAAAGTGAAGTAGAATGTAATCATGACGTGATGATCTGTAGAATAAAGTGAAGTAGAATGTAATCATGACGCATGGATCTGTAGAATAAAGTGAAGTAGAATGTAATCATGACGTGATGATAAATAGACTGACGTCTTTCATTTAAAAAAAAAGGGCAAATTTTATGCCCTTAATGTTTTGCAAAATTGCGAAAATGCCCCTATTTTAGGGGTAATTTTGGTAAAATGACCAGAACTTGTTTCTGATGATCCAAATAAGAATGTGCTCTTCAGACGAATTATAGATGAGGATGATATCTTCCCATCAAAGCTAAAATCACATGAATCGTGGTCTGGAATCATAAGCTATGTTAAATCTTCAATACAAAAAAACCGTAATCATAACTTAAGATTGCGGACTCCAATTTGGATTATTTTAGCTTTGATGGGAAGATATCATCCTCAACTATAATCCGTCTGAAGGGCACATTCTTATTTGGATCATCAAAAAAAAGTTATGGTTATTCTATCAAAACTACCCCTAAAACAGGGGCAAAATTAGGGGCATTTTTAAAATTTTCCCTAAAGAAAATAAATTTATATTGTTATTGCTTTTCACTTTCATCATAAATACTAGTCCATATACAAGATGAGTTGTGAAGCACAATAGATGGTATGAGGATTATCACAATATAACACCAACATATATGTAGATGCATAAACATAGAATTTCACAAGAAAATTATTGCAAGTAAAAAACTATAACAACAAGTAGTTTTATCTCTTGGACATTTTTTTGCAAAGACAAAGGGTTAAGAACTTAGCTTTTGTAGTGTCCGCTAAATTATGCCAAAGAATTATTGACATCTTCAAATCCCAAGCTCTCTCTTGGAGACCCTATAATCAAAATATGGATGGTACAAAATTACATGAAAGACCTAGACAAAATTGAGGAATATGTAGAAATCTAAGCTATCCACTCAGGAATTGGACATGGCATCAAACCACACCATCCTCAACAAAATCATTTCAAAAATTGAACCTGGACTAGACATTAGACGAAGAGGAATATGCACACTTGGAGGTTCTCGCTCGCTTACCTAAGCAAAGTGAGATCTGCCAAGTACCTATAAAGTTTCA
Organism: Isoetes engelmannii; assembly: GCA_011763485.2. Taxonomy (NCBI): domain Eukaryota; kingdom Viridiplantae; phylum Streptophyta; class Lycopodiopsida; order Isoetales; family Isoetaceae; genus Isoetes; species Isoetes engelmannii. Next base: position 7,325 of record JAANSK020096684.1, on the reverse strand, counting down.
GCCAAAAAAGACCAAGCAAAACAACTATTTTTTTATATGGTGTCATCACCTTACCAGCAACATTTTAGATGACAAGCCGAAAGGTAAAGATAATAGAGACAAACAACATGACTGTCCACCTCCAAGAATTCCATCTCCACAAAAGACCTATTAAACAAACCGCCATAAGCTACCAGAATCCAAAAATTGTAATCAACTTGAAGCTGCAAGGGCAAAGCAAGCATGCATGCACAAAACCGTAGCCTTTGTAGAGCCACACCAGCCATCCTTAGCATGGCCCCTGCGCAAGGATGACACGCATAAATCGAGAAATGGTCCAAATAGTGAGCACCTTGAGGAGGTAATGCCACAACAATGCCCACCATATGCCCAAAACAAGTGAAAAAGTCCAGCAACCAAACCCAAAACCCTATCTCCAAATACATTCCCTTATACAAACGCACCTATCAAATCCAAGCAAAACTTTATTTGCATAAAAACCACAAAAACCCAACTACCTATTGAAAAAACGCTTCCAACTAGCTATTGAAAAATTTCAACTGTTCCATATTTCAATTCAATTGCTTTGTTTAAAACTTCACATGGAATAAGTGATTCGAACAAGAAGACCTAACAACAACAGAGGCCCTCAATCTTCATCAATGAAGAAAACGGGGCGAATCAAGGCTGTGTTTTTCGACCTTGATGACACTCTCGTCTCTACTTGCAATGCAAACAAGGCAGCCCATGCAGCTGTGCAGCAGTTGATCAGTTCGAGAGCTCCAACAGTTGATGGCGAAGCCATTGTCCAAGCATTTGTAGACGGGTTTACTCTCAAGCCTTGGGATCCCGAGGACAAGGTTAGAATTGCATTTTGAAACTCGTCCTGTATCTGGTCTAACCCAGAATATAGGAAAGAAATTTCCTATTGGATGTTTCTTCATTCATCCGGATATATCTGCATTCATATTTGTGGTAGTTGGGTCATTGCGTTTAAGCTCATCAATTTGTATCAGACAATATAATTCTTCTTCTAGAATTAACTTTCAGGCGTTGTAGATTGACGTGACCGAATGGAGGGCTTGCATATGGCACACAGCTTTACAATTGCAAGGTGTGGAGGACATGAGCCTTGCAAGAGTAAGTGAGTGATGCTCTTTTCTTGACTATGTGACGTGCTCTTTTCTTCTCATCTTTGTTGATTCATTTCATTATCATGGTAATAGTCGATCATGGTTGAGGGGAGTCAAGATAATTCCAGAATCTTACACTTTGTGGTATAAATTTCATTATTTACTTTCCCCATAATCCTTCATCGATCTGATAATTGCATCAACTTAATTAGAGATCTTAGCAATGTGCAAACTTGGAGGAACCTACAGGGGCCTGATAATCATAACTTTTTGGATCAGTATCTTGAATACTAGAAGGCAAAGCGATTAGCAGCAACTATGGGTCCTCTGACTACGAACAATTGGACTGGATATCGCCGGTATCAACTGTTGAGAATGGATTCTTTTCATAGAGAAGATGGATTATGGGAGTGTGTGACTTGAATTATTCAATTTCTGGCTCCTACTTGTAAGGGGGTTAACGTTGTTTCCGGATAGAGTTGTTAGTTAATGTCTCTTCTGATTCGTCAGTACGAGAAGCAGATTCTTATGTGGATGGAATAGTATCTTCACATGAGCCCGAAGGAGGATCTATGCCACTCTGCCCGGTCGTACGTAACTGGTAACTGGTAACTGGCAGATGTACACGCATTCAGCTTATACTTTATGACCAGTACAAGTCCCAAGGATTAACCACATAATATTTTTCCAAACAGAACTGAAACACACATGGATAAGGTAGTGAAGGCTCACCAGTAAGATCATTAGTTTGTGTCATCTATGCGTTCCAGAATCACCTTGTTAATGAAGTTATGATGAAGGATTTTGGTCATTGCTTTACCACTGGCTAGCTACCAAGTTGATTTCCATTTCCCTTCTAAAGTAAGAATAGGTTCTAGCTTATTATAAAGCTGCATTATCAATTGATGTTTACTTAGACACGGCACTATAATCAGATTTATTCCCCACCACGTTTTTTAATCATGCAGTTGTTTCAACAAGGTAAACTTTACTGTAGTTCACACCTGCGATGCCATCAGATTCTATACATCTTCCTGCAATCCACTGGGGGTTCATCCAAGTGGAATTTACTGTGTAGTTGGTCCAGGTGATCCAATTTTCAGAGGCAAGTCTTTAGAATCGGACATTGCAGGACTCTCTGACTCATTATCATCAAGGCGATAAATATATACCTGCTTCAATGCCTGAATATGAGGCGTAGTAAAGGCACAACAACCTACTTGTAGGCCAACCTGCGCCTGTGTATCTAGAGTCATTGTTCCTTACTACATTGTTTTGTTTCAAAATCCTTCTCATCCATGGTATTTGTACCACCTAGTGAATCCCTTTTGCCCTTGCCAAATTCTGATCAATTACATGCAAAACTTAAAGCCACTTTATCTGGTTGCATTACAGGACCTTCAAGCTTGCTTTGACAGGGAGAGGCTACTTGCTTTTCAGTGGACAGAAGGTGTTGAAATGGTATTAGTTTCATTACTTACTTTCATCATGGAAGTTTCGGTTTTAATGACTTCCAATGTTATGCAGCTGTTAAAAAAACTAAACAAGAAGGGTATCAAGGTTGGAGTAATCACAAACGGGCACAGAACGGTATTTATTATGTTTGGGCTGCTTTGGACATATTGATATAAGGCTGGCGTATAAGAGGATTATAAAGTTTTGAAATGCTGAACAATAAGCTTTCGATGTTGTCATTAGTTGTGATCTTTATTTAACATGTTTTGTAGGTCCAGCGGGCAAAACTAAAAGCATGCCGGGCTGAGGAGCTCTTTGAGATTATTCTTGTTGGTGGAGGTACGTAAGTCCCTCGTGTAGCTGGAGTTGGTGTGGTCCCTTTACAGTTCCTCTACATGATGAATTTGCTTTTTCCCTTTGCTCAAATAAAGAGCAGAAGAACAGCTTGAGAAGCCACACATGGAGATATTTTTAAAAGCTTCTAGGCTTGCTGGATGTGAAGCTGAAGAGTGCATTATGGTCGGAGACAATTTGAAAACAGATATCCAGGTAACTATATTTTTTATTGTTGTGCATTTCTTTGATAAAATTCCAGGGAAGGTTGTAGATTGGAATAACTACTTTGGAATTGTTTGCTAAAAGCCAACTCAAATAAATACATACAACAAACTTAGTTTTCGTGTGATGATCAATATATTTGACAAATTTAGGCACTCACAACAGCAGTGAGAGTAGCGACCTTCATTGGACTTACTATTTGCCTAGTGCTTTATTGACTTGCATTTTGACAATTTAATGAAGGGAACAAGGTTGCAAAAGAATGCTTCAAATTCCGTTGACCTGATGATACCTGATTATTATCTGGTCTCATGTGGACCTTGATGACAAATTCAACGCTCTTCTTATATCTTTTTATATGTTTATATTTATCATTTGTCCTTGTGTGATTTCTGAAACTAGTCTCATGCTCTGCTTGGCATATTAGGGTGGATTCAACGCAAGATTTTTGGCCACAATTTGGGTCAACATGAATAATGTGTCGAGCATACCCGAAGATGTTGTCGTACCTGATTATGCTATATCTCATATTAGTGAGTTGCAGTGTATCTTGGAAAGTATTGATAAAAGTCTTTGTGAACTAGATTGAGGCATAGGGTGGAAGGAAAGCGCAAGATTTTACAAATTAATACGTGTCATCATAAATTTCCTTATCGTCCTCTTCTTGATAAAGTGGTTATTCTCCATACAATTCCAGCTATGGATCTTTCTGAAAAGTGATAATCTAAGAACTCGTCTAGTTATTGAAAAATACAATGTTCTTGTCATTTCAGTGGGTTCCCTAGTGTAGTTTTATTGGATACTAGTGTAGTTTTATTGGACACTAGCCAACGCCAAAGCATTCTTCCAAGGTAAGAAAATCCATGCCAAATCAATGCGTAGGGATGTAGTTGTAGGAAATTTGCTTGTAAATATATGTACTGATGTCTGGCTTTGGAGAATGCAAATATATTATTATGGAAATGCATGACAGAGAGAACATTATCGTTTTGAACATGCCACACACAAAAAATGAGGTCTCTCTCCAAATTTCTTAATAAAACAAGGTGCAAAGCACTATGGATTGCCCCCAAAATGCCATGGGCAAAACGAATAGCATACATATATAATACAATATAACAAAACAAAGCTAAGCAAAACTAAGCTTGTCATTCTCTCTCTAGTTTGTCTCTTTAATTTCTCTCTCTAGAGCCTCTCTCTCTATTCTCTCTCTAATCTCTTTATATATATTCTCTTTCTAGTTTCTCTCTCTCTATTCTCTCGCTAGTTTCTCTCTTCTTATTCTCTCTCTAGTTCCTCATCTTTTGGAACTCAAAGCCAAATATGAAACTGTTTCTACATGCAGCATATACATGTTAGATGGCATGGACTAAAAATGGCCATATGTCCTCTACCGCAAACTTGAGCGATTGTTATTTTACCATCATTTTAATGGAAGGTTTATGTCCTCTACCGCAAACTTGAGCGATTGTTATTTTACTATCATTTTAATGGAATGTTCCAAGGACAAACATGCAACAATTAGTAGATGAGCTATAACTATTCCACTACACAATTTGTATACATGACACTAACGCGAAGGCTAGCTCAGCCGCTTAGAAATGAAAGTCTGCAAACTGCAGTTGATTGGCGTGGTAGATAGATTTCGATGATAGTTTAGCACCAGCAATCCCAATACTTGACCCACAGAATATAGTAGAACGTAATGGTAAAGTGCAGATGGCACATCAAAGAAATGGAAAACATATCCATATCCACATTACCTGATAGCAAGGCTCATAAATTGTGATAGATATAGATAGAATAGAATAGAATAGAATAACATTTTTATCATCCACGGAGGCCAATTAGCCTATGGGATCTGTACAAAGAGAAACAGCAAGCGCATTACGGCCCGGGTGGAAAAACCCCCTTTGGGAAAAACCGTGGCAGCAATGAGCTTGCTGGTATACCAGACATGGAGATGCCATCACAAACTAGTGGGACAAAGCCGAAGCCTTTCGGCCATGACCTCTTGGAGATACGATCCAAGAGTTCCTACCGCCTCGGTGTTCAGTAAGAGATGTAGTGCCTGGTTCGGTACCATCAATTGCGGGTACCGTGCCCTAATCTGTTCATAAGAGGGGCATGTTTGTAGAGCATGGTGCTCGTCCTCAATGACCCCCTGGTGGCAGCATTGGCAAGTCCTGTCCTCACATGCTTCCCTTGCCCATCGCGCTTTTTCAATACGGAGGCGATGCCCCCCCGTTCGGATGGACGCTATCAGCCTACTCTTTTTCGTAGAAAGTGGGGTGCGCAGGTACTGCTGGGGTCCCCGCATGAGTATCGGATTCACCTGCCGTCTGTAGTGCGCGAGCTTGACCTGTGTCAGGGCCTCGGCGTCCTAGAGCTTGCTAAGAACGCAGGCGTCCAGGTAGGCCTTCAACTCCTCGTGCTCCTTCGTGTGGACTTGTACGCACCTGTGTGTCTGGACGTGCCACTCGGACAGCCACTGTACCTGTTTGTTCTTCCAGCAGGCTTTAAGGCGCTGCGGGCCCATTGTGACCGCCAAGGCCACCCTTGGCAGTCGGTCTTCATCCATGCGAGCCACCTTTTGGAAATACAGAAGGTGGCGGCACATGGCTGCTCTTTGAAGCGGGAGGAAACATGTTTCCTGGAGCAGTATCTGATATGGCACTGTGGGCTTCACCCCTAGTGTGCGCCAAGAAAGCCTTCTGTACTCGTTCAAGGTCACCCCAGGTGGTGGCGGAGATGACCGGACCCCAAACTTCCGCGCTGTATAAGAGGACCGGCTCAAACAAAGCTCTGAAGAGGCGTGACTGATGGTACAACTCAAAATTCCTGGAAATATATAGGCTTCAGGTTGATGCTGACAAATTCGATAAAACCAAACGGTGATACAATTGAAGGTCAGACATGTTGAAACGTCTTTGGAGAATATTTTTCTATGATATGAAATCAAACATGAATTTGCTACAAATCACCATACATTAATTTACAATGTAACACAATGTCATGCACGACAGTTATAACAAATCATTTATAAAAGAATGTGTACTTTTGCTTGAAGAACAAATATTTCTACAACATTAATAATAGGAAATAAGTTTATCATTTAAGCTTTTGCTAAAAGAGTGTATATGAATGAAGCTCATAGAGTGAGAGCTAATTCTTTAGTTCTTGTTGTGCTCGATGACTGAAGTTCATAGAGTGAGAGCTGATTCTTCAGTTCTTGTTGTAGTTGATGATCACATTTGCACAATTGATCTTGAATGTTCCTGTTGGATTTTGTTGAGATATACGTTCACGAAATTTTAGTGGCAATGCTATCATCTCATTATATATTCCTCCATCCTCCATTTCATATGCTTTGTCAAGTAATTCATTTTGGAAAGAAGCTTTGTATGCTTTGCCTCCCTCGCTATAAATCGAGCCAGCAAGTGTTGATATTGCCTTTGGATTTGCAGTGTCGCATCTTGGATAGTCTTCCTCTTCATATGCTTCAGCTGTGCAATGTGTACAAACGTATTGTATGTTGTCGAAACTGTTAGTTTGTGCTTAAAATTTGCCCTTTATCTGCTTATCATGTGTTAGTGTATATCAAACTTGCATGTATTTGAAATTGAGAATTGCTTTTACCGTTACACTAGTGCTATTTTTGGCATGAGTTGTGTACACTATTTCTTTCAATTGTCGAATTGTTGTGCTGTCATAATTTACTCTTGTTGGGTTTGTTTCGAGTTTTGGTCTGGGCCTCGGCCCCCTTTTCTGTACCGGTCCCATAACCCGATTGGGTTCTCGTGGACGATAAAAATCTTCTTCTTCCTCTTCCTCTTCCTCTTCCTCTTCCTCTTCCTCTTCCTCTTCTTCGACTGACTTTCACCAAGACTACTTTTCACAATAAACAAATTACAACCAGATTTACACAATAATATGTTAAAAACAAAATTAAAGCTCTATTCAAGATGTACATGTTTCATATATGAATTTGTTTCAAGGTGAAAACACCATACACATATCCACCCTGGAGTTACCCAGGCCACAGCTACACCAGCCACAATATGTAGCAAAAAAGCAAATATGTATGGAAGATATACAAAACTGAATGGAAATCTGTATGGACAATAAAAATCTGTATGGAAGATTAACAAAACTGAATGGAAATCTGTATGTCAATTCAAAAATCTGTATGTGAAATAA
>JAANSK020096573.1:0-16176 GCA_011763485.2 Isoetes engelmannii | reverse complement strand
ACGGAGGGCCCGACTCGGTGGCTCAATGGTGATTGAGCCATTGGGAAGGGGGATTTCCTGGGCTTATACGATGGGAGGATCGTATATCGTCAGGGAGCGTCACAAGTATGAATTACAAATACAGCATATGTCTTTCCTTTTTAGGTCTAAGATTTAATTCTAACGTACATTATCAAATGTAAGACATGCCAACTTATATAATATTCTCCGAGATTACGGAAGTTGTGCTGTAATGTGAGGATTAGTACCTTTTCCCTCTAGCAAGCTCTTATGTTTGCTTTTCTGATAGCAAACTCAATCAATAGTTTTGTATCTCGTGTTGTAGCATGTCTAACATGGCCATCAGACTTTTTGACAGAAATTCTATGCCACTTTCTAGGTTATCCCTGAAAAATTTCGTGTTAGGTTCATCACCTTTGCAATATCTAGCTAGGCTTGATTGCAAGATTTTGTCGATAAGTCCTTATTAACAGCTCTGCAAATAAATGGCATATTTTTGAGTAGTAGTAAGGACAAACTCTACACACTTTCCTTAGCATTAATAATCTGCATACGTGCACCATCTACAACACTTGTTAATCTCTTCAACTCATCATCACTAACTGCTCTGCAAGAATGCAACCTATTTCTTGGCTTTGGCAGTTCTAAGATATCACCATCAACAAGTTTGTGCAACTATTTGCAAAGATCTTCCATCTTTTCCATTGCATTAGTTACAACAGTTTCTGCATCATGAAGCCTTTCTAAAATATCTTTGATTTCGTAGCATTTTCTTGGTATGCAAAAATGCAGTTTTTTCTGTTTCTAACTCTACCTTCTCTTTCGTATAAGGGAAAGACTCTTTACCTACAATTCAGGGCTGGAAAGTCTGTCGACGCACGGAGCGCGGAGGCATACTTGACAGCCCTGAATTGCAGGTAAAGAGTCTTTGGCATAACGTAAAGACATCGTGGGCGACATTCAGGGATTGGAATGCAGGGTAAAATCAGCAGAATGCAGGGTAAAGATCATCGAAATGCTGGGTAAAAAACAATTCTTGCATTCTTGCGTTCTTGCGTCCGTTCAAAATTTCCTATTAACATTCGTTAAAAGAAAACACGCCACGTGGCGCAATATGACTGGTTGTCATCCCTGAATGTCGCCCAAACTGTCTTTACGTTAGTGTACTTACTCTATTCTCACAAACAGATATCTCCATCAAGGCTGCATAACAACGATCATTCATTCAGGTCATCATTTTCATGAGCATATCCCCTACATTTTAAATGCATTTCACGAAGTTGAGACTCTGATAGATGAAATTACTTGGTAAAACCTTTGCTGGATTCGTGTCTTGGCCCCACGACATTGGCAAGGATTCTCTATCTGTGTGTGCCGTATCATTATTATCCTCTATGAGAAACCCTAAACTTAAATATAATATCCTATACTTGAAGCTCTTCTCGGGCGCTATCAACCTAAATATCTTCTCCGGCGCTGTCGGTGTGAGTTCCATCCCTAATAGATACGACTGCGAAGCCAGAGCCAGAAGTAGATATCGTCGGTAAGCTGTTTGATCCATGTAGAACTGAACTGACGTGTCATTTAAAGATAGTTTTAGATTGCAGCGTAGGAACTAATTAAAATGGGAACAAAAATTGGAAACAGAATTACATATGAAGGAGAAGGATATTCTAATTGAAGATAGATCGAAAGATACTCTTTTAATGTCCACGGGAAGCTTACAGAGTTTATGGGGCACAACATACTCAGATGAGACCTGCCCCCACCACTCTACATGGCTGAAGTGGGTCCTTCCCCCACTAACTTTTTAATGATCATGGCCACTTCTATGATGATGGGTTGAACTTGTGACCTTGGGCATGGCAGAAAACCTTGGTAAGAACACTCCACAATTTTGGTAAGAACACCCCACAACCCAAACAAGCCACCATTAGAATAAATAGCAGTAATGCAGGCTTGTGGTTGGACACTTATAACGTAATGAAATGCTACAATATACTCCAATTCCTTCCAGAATAACCAAGTTGTTTGTAGAAGTTCAAGCAACTTAAAACGAGACTGATAAATAAATATACATGTTTGAAATGTTGCAAATAGGATAGCAGCAAATGTCTAATGGCACCTTATCATTCTAGTAATATTTGACGTGGTCGTTTGAGCTAGAATAGACCATTGTGCTTCCAGTGACTACATAGGGATATGTTATTTTTTTTTCAATTTAGAGGGGTGCATTATAAGGTTTTGTTTAGGAGCTTGTTAGTTTGGATCAGAATGCATAAAAATTCAATTTAATTTTTGGGTTGCTCGAATGGTAAACCCTTACCTTGATGGGCTGATGGGGTGAGGATAATATTACCCTGGTTTCGGTGATCCCGGAGGTGTTTTTTCCGGCCTCGGGAATCACCCCCATTTTTCGACGGGGTCCGTTCGGGGAGCCCCGTTTTACCGTACTGACACACGTCAATACCTCTGCATCAATCCTGGCCGTTCGTGATTTCGGCTCATCCTGGCCGTCCACCTGCCTCCCGTCCTCCGGTATCACCATAAAAAGTGACGGGAGATCCCCTCCTCCGGGATCACCACCCTGGTGATTCCGGAGGCCCTGGCTGATAACGAGAAGTTATCAGCCTTTCGGAGATTCCGCCCTCCGGGATCCCCATGTCCTTTTTTTGCTTTTCAATGGTTAAGGGGATTTTTTGTTCTTTCAATGGTTAAGGGGGAATTGGGAGAATTCGAAACTCCCCTGTTTTCGATTTTCCACTCTGTTCCTTATTTAAAACATGGGCGTATGATGCTCTGTGGGAGCAGCGATGCTCTATGGGAGCTCCTCGAGTGGGGTACCCGTGTCTCTGCCGCCAACAGCCGGCCTCCAAATCTTCAGTAGTCGTGCTTGTTCTGACCGAACGAGCCTTAATTTTGTAGCGATATATAGGTGAAGCAAAAGAATGGTTGTGGATAAAATTGTTGAAAGGAATGTCCAAATTCCTATTGCGTTCTTAGTTACAGACTACTTATGCAATAAATAAGAAGCTGCTCAGTATCATTCTATCAATAAATACATTCATGATTTATCTATGCACTTTTCTGACTTTGTTCAATGATTTATAACTGGAAAAGGATTTGTCTTTGCTATGTTCTTGCTAAAATGCAAGTATGAAAGTCGTTAAATTTAGTTTGATTTTGAAACACCATAACAGGATTATTGACTGAATCTCCAGTTTTCATGTACTAGAGCCCATTTTCTTAACAACAAACTAAATTACTTTGGTTTTAGAACGTTGTAAGCTCCAAAAATATTCACTGGTGTCTAGTTTTGATGTACAGTTTGAGAAGAAACAAAACAATCATTTCTAACTTAAACCTCCCTGCACAAGCATGAAATGAAAAAATACAATCATAGTTAATCATCTACATCAAATCCAAAGTATTCTAATGAATCTCTGATATGTGAAATGCTCAGGCTTATGTCAGTGCAGTTAGAAGCATGGCATGCTTTAATCCGTTTGGAAGGCCTACATTCATTTATGAGCTCAAACACTACATTCTACCATGCCAGTCTCACTCTTCCGCTTTCAGAATTGGCTATGGAGGAGCTTTTCTTCAGTGCTGCATGTTCTAACACATCTAAGCAAACCGATGCATTCCCATCAACTGCCATAGCAAGCACCTCTAAAGCATCATCCTCTATCCGAACTTCAGAATCTGCAGAAAAACCCAATGATTTGATTAATCCTTTTTCCTTGTCCTCCACTGCCCTACGCAGAATGAGCTTCAGATGCTGAGGCTTGAGCTTGTGTAATGGAAAAACTTTGCATTGAGATAGCAATTCACGACTTACATCTGCATATGGGCTGTCGACACTGCTCCTACAGAGCATCATACGCCCCTGTTTTAAATAAGGAACAGAGTGGAAAATCGAAAACATGGGAGTTTCGAATTCTCCCAATTTCTTGGAAAAAACAAAAAATCCCCTTAACCATTGAAAAGCAAAAAAAAGGCATGGGGATCCCGGAGGGCGGAATCTCCGAAAGGCTGATAACTTCCCCGTTATCAGCCAGGGCCTCCGGAATCACCAGGGTGGTGATCCCGGAGGAGGGGATCTCCCGTCACTTTTTATGGTGATATCGGAGGAGGGGAGGCAGGCGGACGGCCAGGATGAGCCGAAATCACGAACGGCCAGGATTGATGCAGGGGTACTGACGTGTGTTAGTACGGTAAAACGGGGCTCCCCGAACTGACCCCGTCGAAAAATGGGGGTGATTCCGGAGGCCGGAAAAAACACCTCCGGGATCACCGAGACCAGGGTAATATTATCCTCACCCCGGCTGATGGGGGTCTTGGGGTTGGACGACCGAGATTTGTCTGGGGGCGTGGTTGGACGACCCAGATGATCTCAACAACTATGTTAGTCGTCGTTAAGGGTTGTCTTGGCTGCCGTCGATCGGCATTGGAGATTGGGTTGTGGGTCATTTAGGGTGAAATCCGGTGGTCAAGTAGCGGCCAGTTTTCTACATCGTCGGAGATATAATGAAAATGAAAGCTGAATTCAAAAATGGGACTTGGTGCTTTGGTACCGGAGCAATGCTAGACAAAAAAAGGGTAAGGGATCACGAGAAATGCAAATGCAGAGGCCTGCTTACTATTGGATTTTCGAATGCGTGTTAATGCGGATTGTTTTTCTGGACTCCTTGTTCCTAATAGTGCTTCCTTAGAATGGGTCTAGTTCATAAACAATATACTCAGATGAGACCTGCCCCACCACTTTACATGGCTGAAGTGTGTCCTTCCCCCACTAACTTTATAATTATCATGGCCACTTCTATGACGAAGAGTTGAATTTGTGACCTTGGGCATGGCAGGAAAACCTTGGTAAGGACACCCCAAAACCTTGATAAGGACACCCCACAGCCCAAATAAGCGAAACTTCAGTTTTGCTTACGCGAACCCAATTTCTCGTAAGCGAAACCTAAAGTTTGCTTACTCGAACCAAAATTTGCTTCGCTTATGCGAAATGGAAGTTTCGGTTATACAAATCAGTTTTTGCATAAGCGGATTGTAAACTTCGCGTACGCGAAATTCTGATCCAGTCCTTCCAAGTGGTTCATGCTATTTTGCTGATTCTGTAGGCTCATCTGTTGTGCTAAAATGATGATTAGACATTGGAACCTTTAGAAACTTTATCTGGGGGCTCTATCCTTGTGCTCTATGGGTAGCTGATTGTTGAATTTCTCCTGCCTATGCGGATTGGAATCCTGCCAGATGAGGTGGCATGGCACGACCCTAGATGGCATCAAAGCTTCTAGTTTGCTGATACATATGCTGTTGAGCACCACCTACCTATGGTCGAGGAATTTTTTGAGCTAAACTATTGCACCAGTCTAATGATGAATAGAATTCGATCAAATATGTTGATCGATCAATCCAATCCGGCAAAGGGGCACCATGCAGCCCAAAACTTAAGCATTCACGAGCTATGGCTGCTTCAATCTCCACCATGAATTTGCAGAACCATAGCAGAAAATAAGGCATAACTTAGAAACTTCTCTTCTTTTTCGCATAGTACTAAAACTTAAGCGTTCATGAGCTATGCCTGCTTCATAGCCAAATGAAGGCCCGCTGGAAGGAGCCCATCCAGCGGTCGGCAACCCTGCGCTAACTAACCTAAAGTCCTTGATGGCTTTAAAAAGGCCCACCCAATCGGGTGATGCCACATCATCCGTTTAGGCATTGGTTAAAAAATATCATGTATTTTTAGCCTGTCTATTGTTATCAGCTCACAATGGTTTAATAAAAAAAAAAAAAAAGGGTTGCTTAACCCGAGCTGACCCAAATCCCGCGATTCTAGCCTTTCTACATGGCAAGCCACCTCAGCTTACACTAATTTCAGCCCTTAGATCTTTGAATTTCTCCATCTATGGCCAGGGAATTTAGAAAATCCAAGAAAATCACCTCTCTCGACCATGGCCTCTCTGCTTTTTCTCCTCCCTTCTTTTCTTTCCTTCATCGGAATCCAAAAAAATGTTCAGGATATTCTCTTGCGGTGGGGTTTTCACATGCAACAACTTCTAGAAGGTCCAACAACAGGTAATGTTGTTATGTTTATCATCGTAATCTTTCTCAGGTAACCTTTGATACATAGAAAGCTTTATTTGGCTAGTTCTTCGTGATGTCTGGACTATGTTTTGGTAGGTAACCTAAACTCAAAACGTCCTTGTATCATCTGCCGGAAAGGTCTTTCTGGCAGGAGTTATTTTCTGGAGCCAAACCTTGCAAGTCCTCAGTGCAGGACTAAAGACTTACTTCAAAAATCAGGGTTGTTAGCGATTAGCACATACTTAAGGCACGGTACCATCTATGACGAATGCTTATTTATGGATGTATTTCAGTTTGATTTTAATTTACATATGAGACAAAAAAAACAAGACAAAGATTTCCTGCTATACGTCTTAAACGAGAATTCAATTGCATATCTAGGCCACTATTTCATGCATCTCCATGTGGCGCAAAATAACCTTTGCCAATGTAACGGTAGACGTAGAGCAATTAAGCGTTATTGCTCTGTGTTTTAGGACTATACGTGTTCATCATCACATTCAGCAAAATGTCAAACAATTTCTAGACTAGAAAGTGATGGAAACTTGGGCAGCAATATTTATTTTGGTGTATCTAAGAGATGGAAAGCTCCTGGCAGTGCTTTCTAAACGTGTCGGCTACATGGTTCATGTGGGTCTTATGGTATTTGCTACAAAACTAGCCAGCGCACTTGTTCCAACAAGAATGGAGACATTTGGATTAGTTTCACAAATTCTAGTGATCAAGCAAAGGATGCACCGCCAAATTGAGTTTAGATTGCTCTCTGGTTCCCAGATATTGCATGAGGTAATGTTCCGAGATATAAAATTTGAATTCCTTTTCTTCTTCATGGAGAAGAAACAATATCTTGATGCATCTATCTATTCCTCCATCTAACTGATGCCTGGACATATTGCGGTATTCCTCTATAGAAGACTACGGAAACATGGCGTCTATCTCTTCAATCAAAGGCTGGCTTTATCCAGATGCGCAACAATAAAAAAAGGACAAGTTCCGGCTTTGCTTGCAAGTTCCGGCTACCTATTGAGTTTAAATCTGCGGCCTCATCTTTATCTACCAGTCATATGCAAGTCAATTGGGATTGAACAGGTACGTTGAACTTTCATAATGAGAACAATTAGTAATGAGAACAATTATAGACTGTGAATTGTTGTATAGGCATGAAATGAACTTGGATCTATCCATGGAATAAGGTCAGGAGGCTATGTACTCTCTTTGCCTTTCTCCACTTTCAATGTTGAATGTTTGAAGTGGTGATTATTATCTAGTCTTACATGTTAAGCTCTGATATCTTTTCTTGGCAGATGCTTGTATATGAATACATAGGAGGGGAAACATTGCGTGAAAATTTACCTTGCGAGTTAATTATGTCTATTCATATCGGTTATTATGTACCACTGTGTGAATGCTTCTGACCTATGCTTTTATTTTCGTTTTGTTATCTTGTTGTTGTGACGGAATAGACATGAACGGTATTAACTTTTATGGTAATGCAGCAACAAGTTCCAGCCTGACATTTCCAGCTCGTCTTCGTATTGCTTTAGCCTCTGCAAAGGGCATCTCCCTCTTGAATACATAACAACTCTATGGAAGGCCCCTAGAGTACCCCATGCCAAGGGGGGAAGGCAACTTCCATCGGTGAATGAGGCGCAGGGCTGGGTACGGGTAGCAGAGCCGGTAAAACGTGAAAACACCCGATCCCATCCCGACCTCGATATATGAAATCGTCTTACGCCATATGGTTAACCTTTCAAACTGCTGCCTAGATCTATAGGCAGGCGAGAGACAACCTGGCGAATGCTTTTCGGACAATCTTATTCCTTATGAGTCATTTTCTTTTCCACCGAGGAACAAGGTTTTGGAATACGAATTGATTTTCTATTGGGATAGATAGCTAGAACAATGGCTAATCCAATAGCTGCTTCAGCAGCCAGTGAGCTAATAGAAATCCGGTTATACAAATAAAAGTAATTATCACGCTTCTTCGGCCTAAATTGCTAGCTAGTAGCTTGCCACTGCAAGGGAGTCCAGTAGAGTCTTCCAGTTTCGAGTGTATCGAATTGAGCCCATAGGCGCAAGATGTACCTTGTGGGGCTCGGTCTTGATGTTCGATGCAAGGCCATTGGATGCACAATACTGTCTACTTTGCTTTACAAGGCTCGCAAACTTGATTGGTAGAAAAACAACATTTCTTAAAATCTATAAACTTCCCAATTCTTCTTTGTGAACCCAACCTTCCCTCTTCCCAACCCTGCATTTCTGCTAGTTTATTTAAACTTATTTCAAAAAACACTATAAAAAGCAATTGCGAACGTAATCACAACCAAATCCTAAACTCAATATCATTGAACATTAATAGTGGGTTTAATCCCACACGTTCTGAAACCAAAGAAGTGCTCACCGTGGCGATAATTTGCTTGTGAAAATATAAGACAGTAGGCCTAGTGAGTGAAACTTTTTGAGCTCCTTCCGAAATTGTTTAGCTCATTTACTTCTAATCTCATGCTGGCAAGAAATTCCTCGAACTTTTAATTTTCCACAAGGTATGGAAGAGACTACCGGGAAGGATCATAACAACAAAAATAAAGGAAGAATGCTGTTACTCACATGATGAAGTTAGAGGCGATCCAAGCATCACAAAACAAAACTCCGGCATCTACAAGCTCGCCATCTAAACGGTTCCCTTTGCTTTCTGCTATCTGTATAAATAGGTATTTTGCTTTCTCCAGTGGTAGCTTTTGAAAGTTACAGTATTTTATATTCTCGTTTTCTATCTTCCGTGAATAGCTTCTTAAACGTTTTGCAACTGCCTGGAACGTGTTATGAGCATGCGATAGCTGCAGGGCGGAAGATTTCTATACATATTCTCATTGAGTAACCCATTTAACTGCTCAGTACAAACCTTTCTTTTAAGGTTTTGAAGCACATTTCTAACCTAACCTGACCTTGATTTGGTTCTCGTTCTCTAATTTACTCAAAAACTCTTGCTGGATCTCATTTAATGGTTTGTTGGGCTCTTTTCCAATCTCTATTTTTGCTGTGGCAAACTCAGTTTTTCCAAGAATGACGTGTCTAAGAAGGCATCCATCCTAGTAGTTTTGCCTACCTTGCCCATTCCAACAATGCAGAGGATGCGTATGCCAGGTTTACCTATATTCAAAAACTTGAAAAACCTCATCTTTTCCATTAAGGATGCATCTATTGGAGCGCGCAACTACGATGAGGTTTTTCTTGTGTATTGAAAATCACTTGTTGATATTCAAATATCTGCTTTTGGTACTCAAATATCTGCTTTTGGTATTCAAGTATTTGCCTCTGATAGACCTCATTATTCAAACATTGCAGTGTCTTGACAAGGCGATCAAGTTGTATTTCAATGTGTTGAGCAAATGTTGATTGAGAGAAACATGTGCAACCTAGTCTGACAAAAAAAATGCATGTAATGAAAATTGATGCAGGTGATAAAAAATAAGAGCTAAACATATGATGCTAACTAACCTAGAACTATTGTTGAAATTGGAGGCCTCTGCATAAAGCTTTGGTAGAGCTTCTTCAGCCATCCACTTTAGCCAGTCGGAATGTTCATGGATATTGCTGGATGTTTCTGAATGGTGTTGAATGTTGATCTGATTCTCAAGCTGCTGAATATTTTTTTGAAGTTCAAGAGCATAGTTTAGGACCTCGCTCACCTTGTCAGAATGTTCCAATTTTGTAGAGACAGTTCTGAGGAGAAATTTGACAACATTTGAGATTTGGCAGGCTATAGGCAATCCATTTGTAAGCTTGCTAATAATGGCAGCCGTAGCGGCCAGGAGTTGCGGATCCACCTTCCCAGCTCCCTTTGCCATTTGCTACATCCATTTCATTGTTTTTCAACAACTGAAACTGTGGAAAAGAAACTAGCAATTTGTACATCCATTTCATTGTTTTTCAACATCTGAAACTATGGAAAAGAACCCAGCAATTTGCGATATCCCATTTTGTTAGTTTTTCAACGACTGAAACTGTGGAAGCAATTTACTACATCCATTTCGTTGTTTTTCAACATCTGAAACTGTGGAAAAGAAACTAGCAATTTGCTACATCCATTTCATTGTTTGTCATTATGGAAAAGAAACTAGCAATTTGCTACATTCATTACATTGTTTGTCATTATGGTTGCTACATCTATGTCATTGTTTTTCAACATCTGCAACCATAGAAAAGAAACGAACAATTTGCTACACCTACTTCATTGTTTTGACTCTCAAAAAACAAAACAATTCTGTTTTCCAACATCTGCAACTATGGAAAAGAAATAGCAGTTTGAGAAACACACAAAAGAGGCAATATGTTGCTTACTTTGTAAAGATCCCTCAGTTTGTTGCGAAGATCTATGTGATTGAGTTGCTGTGATATGGACAGTGGCGTTTCCATGGTAGCAAAGAGCATCAGGATGCACATTGTGAATTTGCCGCCATTATGTAATTGCAATATAATTGTCTTCTAGAACCCAGGGACCTGTTACAGGTTGTTACAGGTTGTGTATAGATCATGTGCACAACTTAGAAAGTTCGTGGTAACTTCAACAAGTATATTAAAGACTGGCGCCAATATTGCAATTAAAGTTAAATAAAATCAGTCATGTAAACATGATTCATTAAGGGAAGTAGTACTAGTTTACCTTTTTATGCCTGAAGGAATGTGGTTAATCCGGACCTGCCTGATTTACAGCTCAGGAGATCACACCTCAGAACATAACAGTTTCCTTGGCTGCTTTTTCTTTAGTCGGGTTCACTAGTTTGCCTAAATCTCTTCGTCCCTTCATCAATCGGGGTTTTAGAGGTAGACAAGGACATTTAGATGCTTTTTTGAACTGAATCAAGCCGCAGAGAATGGAGCGGACAAGCCATACATATTGGAGCTTCCAGGCCAGAACTTTAGAGGAATTTTATTGGTAAATGCACTCTTTAGGAGTTTATCAGCTCTGTAGAATGCTCGACTTTGAAAAAGATGCATGTCTGATGCCAAAGATTTTGTAGCCAAAGTTATGTAGGTCATGCATAAGAGCATGATAGACTCGGCATCCACATTCAAATACGCCATACTGAAACAGACTTTTCTTATTCCACAGATCGTTTCTAGCATCTCCAGACCTATTTGCTCAACCTGGACCTGTTTTTTTTGGGTTAGCTATAACTAGCAGTCAAAACTCAAATCCGTACCTAATCTTGCACTTTTGCTAAAGAAGAAGAGGCTAGAGCTTCTCTGTTACATGATTTTCGTTGCAGTGCCACCGATCTCCACCTTGTGGCAGAAATCAGAATCTTCGACTGTTTTTGTAGATGCTTGTTAACAAAACTGATAAGAATAGTTGATGTGTAGAGGCTGAGTTTCTCTGTGCATTAACAGTGGTACCAAAATGCTTATGTGCTTTAAAAAGGTTATTGCTTCCTTTGGGAAGCTCGATATATCTTCTTAAGAAACTAAAATTGGTATTACGTAAAAATGAAACAGCCTAAGTATTCCTCGTATAAACCCGGCCATAGTAATTACCTATGTGCATTCTTGGTTATGGCAAGGTAAATTCCATGTGCAATTCCGCGTAGTTCCCAGGTTTTACTGGTTAGAAAGTTAGATAATGGAATCAAAATAATATGGCTTATGTGATGGGTTATTCGTGCAGGTAGGTTGCTTAGTAAGTCGGCTAGTTGCACACAATAGGCATTTTCAATTCATGCCTGATCTCGTGGCTTGGCTTTTGCTTAGTTGCCTTGTAGATTTATGTCTTGATAGATTATTTTTTTGGTACGTGAGTCTGTTGGTAGAAATATATGTTGCTCTTGTTCGATTGCATGCCTGTTCTTATTTCTATGCTACAAGGGTGCTATGGAGGGGTGATTGCTAGTGAGAGGTGGTTGCATAGGTGCTCTCTAACTAATACATTTCTGACAAGCTATAAACTTGTGTCCAGCTATAAACTGATGACTAATAATAGCGGTAATAGGTAAATGCTAATAAATAATAATCAAGCTCTATACTATGGGATAATCCAAATCATATTGTTAATGTTAGAAGCATCAAAATTGTTAACCCCAATGAAAGTATCACCCTACTTGGTCTGCCCATTTCCACTAATAATTCTTTGAAAGGAGCTTGGGACATCATACTGAATAGGATAAGGGAAGTTAGTGGCATAAGTAAAACTCGTTCAAGAGCTAGAAGAATTATTGTTGCTAATTCTATTTGGGCTAGCACTCACATTTATTTCTCTTCAGTGCTATTAGCTGATAAGACATCCTACAACCTCATTGAGAGATGTGTTAGAGACTTTATCTGGACTGGTCTGGTATGCATTACCTTAATTAGAAGGAGTTAGCGTATGATAAAGATTTAGGTGGCTTTGAATGCAAGAATCTATTTTCTCAAGCTCAGGCTTTAGGTGTCAAAGATTTAGGTGGCTTTGAATGCAAGAATCTATTTTCTCAAGCTCAGGCTTTAGGTGTCAAATTTATCTGGAAAACTCTCAATGGTTATCATTCTCCAGCTACTATGTTTATCAACTATTGGCTAGGAAAAAGCCTCCCCCTTAATAGGAAAAATTGTTAGCATTCTTTCCCAGATTCAGCTTATCAATCATTCTCTACTGCTCCCAATACCTCCAATCTAATGAGAAATCTATTCAAAGCTTGGAACATTGTGGCTCCATCTTTTGCTCACAAAAACCTGGCGACTAATAACAGTTCCTTCTCCATCTTCTGATCCACCATTTTTGGTCGGAATAGCTATACTTGCTTGGCTGAAGAACATCTTAAAGGTTATAGGAAATGGGAATTGTTGGAATTTCAATTGTTGCTGGTCTTTGAATCTCAGACAAATGGAGAAGTTGAAATGAGATATGGAGACTTGGTATTATGATATAGTGGTGCTCGGGGGAGTGGCTATGGGAAGCAAGAGAAAGAGAAAGACGTTCAAAGTGTTATGCCAAACCAGTTAATGAAGCCAAACTATAGATATTATATTATGGGGACCTTCAGGAAAAAATATGTTTAACTAGTGGTAATGCAGGCTTGGGCAAGGGGTGCGTTGAATTGTGTAATCGTATTAGGTTATGATGGTTTTACTGTTTGCATTGTTTGTTTGGTGGAGTTAAATGGTGAGAATAGATTTAGTGCTTATCAGTTTGTGTTTGGATGCCATGACATTAGAGGTGTCACTACAATTGTGATTCTAATTTGAAGGTTTTTTTGGATGAATATATAATCCATTATCTGTTTTAAGGTTAATCGTGGCAGGGTTTCATTTTGTTATCCCAAAACTTGTATTTTTTATTTCTCAAATTGTGAATGTCAATTTGGTGTGGGTTGGCTGTCGGTGTCAATGTTTGTATTGAGAATGAATGGTGTGGATGAAATATTATGTTGCCATGAATGTCAATAAATAAGAGAGTTTCCACTTGGGTTATAAGTTCTCGAAAGTTATGGCATAAGCAAGACAAATGGCATAGATAAAAATTTTATTGTGCTCATTGATATATTACTAATCTTATAGTTGCAAGTTAAATGTATGGAGGCATTAAAAAATGACACCAAATATATTTGTAAAAAAACAAGTCAATATATGGTTGTTTTTTTGTATGAAATATATGATAAATAAAGCCTTTGTATTCCTAAAAATGTGGGTCTAAGAGTCCAAATAATGTGTTTAAATGTTGTAACCATGTGAACAGAACACAAATTAGAATTCATGGCATATACAAATGACTCTACTTTAGCTCTTTCTCCATGTCCCTTGGGCCACCATTCTATTTTGTGCTTCTTTTTCCGTTTGTTGGAAGTCTTAAAGCCTTTGTAACGAAGGCATGTCTAAGTCGTCTAAACTGTCAACAAAAGGTTGGTACCTACAAAGGAACTCTGAAGGTGTCAATCGAATGTCAAATCATATGTAGATAGGCTGGAAGATTGGGGGCTGCCTATGTTCAAATAAAGTCTTATCAGCTAGAGATGTCTCCTCGCAAACCATTTTCATTTAAGAGGTGTTGCACTGCTACTGAATATCAATTCAGAGATTGCTCATATCCACATTATGCCCAAAAAAAACTAAAACATTGTTGTTGTGGGCTTGCGAGAGATGGAAATGGGACACTCTACACATTATGAGACTTGCACTCATCTACTTACCACATGATTAGTAGAAGGAAAAATTAAAATTTTCAAGCCAAAGAAAATCGAAAAGTAAAGTTTTCAGGAAAAAGAAAATCCAAATGTTTTCGATAGAATATGTGCATCTTGCTTAGCCACTTTTAACTATGCTATATGGCGCTATTTTGCATTATTCCAGGTTGTCTGATTCACTTGCCTGTTTGCTTCCTAATTCTTTGCAAAAGGTCGATTTGGGATTTTTAACATATTCATACAGAGGCCAGAGTAAGCGACTGCCTCCTTTTGAAGAATCAATTTTTGTTCCTATGTTCCTGCTTCCACACTTGATTTTGATTTTGATGCAATACAAGTTGGGCCTCTAATAATACAAGTTGGGGCCACTAATAATAGATAAGGCACCATCCCCATTAGCGTGAAAATTGAAGTCACCTTTGCCATGTGGCAAACCGAGTTGCGCAGTTTACGTTCCTATCGTTGTTTTTTTCTTAATTTTGATGACATGGCACGGTTACCTTCCCTTTTTCTAGAAGTCGTCCACCACTTCTGAATTCTCCAATTGCGAATTTGTCATCTTGTGTAGATCTTGTAGCTTAGATATGTCTGTCACCCCATGACTCCAGTAAGTAGAAACAGAATTTTGCGCCATGAATTCCGTCCTCAAATATGGCAATTTTCACCATTTCTTTACTTTATTTCCTTCCAGAGACAAGCCTAGGAAACCTTTCCTTGAGCCATGAGAGGAAGCACCAGTGCTGGGTCTGCTTTTAATTTCTTTGGAGCACAACGGCAACATGAACAGTTTCACCAGTTTCACCAGTTTCAGCAGGTAATGTATACATATATTTTGAATTTCATTGTCTGTATAATTGCTGAATTTGCTAAAATGCTCAAATTATGATGGATAGAACTCATTAAGTGGGATGCTAGATGAGTCTGAAGATGAAATTGTGCATGAAACTCAAGGCATAGAATGTCATGAAATACTGATTGCTGCATTTGGTGTTGGTGGCCATGCTACAAATCCCACTGCAAATCCCACGTCCGCGATTCTCCCTGTAAGGCAATATGCTAGCACACATTGGACAACTCATGAGTTATTGGTTTTACAAGCTGCCAAGAAAGAAGATGATGAGATTCGTTTATTTGGTGGGGGAAGAGAGAAGATGAAGAAGAAAGAAGTAAGATGGAATGATACAGAAGAGTATTCTTGGAGGAATAATATGCGCAGGTCAGCCAAGACATGCATGAGTAAGTGGAAAAGTTTGGCAGCAGACTTCAAGAAAATTAATGACTATGAAAGACAAATTCCAAGCGGTAGAAGTAGTGGCAAATGGTAAATCCTGAGCGCAAAGATTGCAATTTGCCAATAAACTTATTCTCCGATGTTTACGAAGCTATGGAGCGGTGGTATGGCATGAAAACCGTGGTAAATCCAGGTGGTTTAGTATCAGAGTCCTCTATTCCTGCTTCTTTCACTACACCAATTGCTTCGTCAGGTTAGTTTTTGTTTTATGCTTTTCAACTTTTAGATTTGATTGCTTAGTCCACTTAGATTTTATTTTGCTTGATCCAATTTGTATGCTTCAAATGTGAAGGAAATGAACCATACATCACTCAAGAAGAAGAGGATGTTAACAACGAGACTCCTACTCATGGTGATGGGAGTAGTGTGAAACAAGAACATAGCTCAGATTAAAAAAAAGAGGAAGAGTACCGCGTGGTGTAGATGGATGGATTAATCTGATGCAGAAAAATGAGAAGACTAGGATTGAATGGAGGTCAAGGCAAGAGAGCATGCAGAAAGATTTGCATGCAGAACAAATAAACATGCAACGAGATTTACATGAAAAGCAATTTGCATTTGTGACGTTCCTCCTCCTTGGGGTATCTATGGGCTGTGGGGACGATTGATGAGATCATATAAATGGGTATGAGTGGA